>CAJYYI030000001.1:0-5000 GCA_913789915.3 Sphecodes monilicornis
GTGCAAATCGGAGGTTGGTACGAAAGCAATACGCCGCTGGCAACTTGTCTTGCAGATCGGAGGTTACTACTCAAGCAATACGCCGCTGGGAACTTGTCGTGCAATTCGAAGGTTGGTACCGAAGCAATACGCCGCTGGCAACTTGTCGTGCAAATCGTAGGTTGGTACGAAAGCAATACGCCGCTGGGAACTTGTCGTGCAATTCGGAGGTTGGTACGAAAGCAATACGCCGCTGGCAACTTGTCGTGCAAATCGTAGGTTGGTACTGAAGCAATACGCCGCTGGGAAACTTGTCGTGCAATTCGGAGGTTGGTACTGAAGCAATACGCCGCTGGGAACTTGTCGTGCAAATCGGAGGTTGGTACGAAAGCAATACGCCGCTGGCAACTTGTCGTGCAAATCGTAGGTTGGTACTGAAGCAATACGCCGCTGGGAACTTGTCGTGCAATTCGGAGGTTGGTACGAAAGCAATACGCCGCTGGCAACTTGTCGTGCAAATCGTAGGTTGGTACGAAAGCAATACGCCGCTGGCAACTTGTCGTGCAGATCGGAGGTTACTACTCAAGCAATACGCCGCTGGGAACTTGTCGTGCAATTTGGAGGTTGGTACCGAAGCAATACGCCGCTGGCAACTTGTCGTGCAATTCGGAGGTTGGTACGAAAGCAATACGCCGCTGGCAACTTGTCGTGCAATTCGGAGGTTGGTACGAAGCAATACGCCGCTGGTAACTTGTCGTGCAATTCGGAGGTTGGTACGAAAGCAATACGCCGCTGGTAACTTGTCGTGCAATTCGGAGGTTGGTACGAAAGCAATACGCCGCTGGGAACTTGTCGTGCAATTCGGAGGTTGGTACCGAAGCAATACGCCGCTGGCAACTTGTCGTGCAATTCGGAGGTTGGTACGAAAGCAATACGCCGCTGGCAACTTGTCGTGCAATTCGGAGGTTGGTACCGAAGCAATACGCCGCTGGTAACTTGTCGTGCAATTCGGAGGTTGGTACGAAAGCAATACGCCGCTGGTAACTTGTCGTGCAATTCGGAGGTTGGTACGAAAGCAATACGCCGCTGGCAACTTGTCGTGCAAATCGGAGGTTGGTACGAAAGCAATACGCCGCTGGCAACTTGTCGTGCAAATCGGAGGTTGGTACGAAAGCAATACGCCGCTGGCAACTTGTCGTGCAATTCGGAGGTTGGTACCGAAGCAATACGCCGCTGGTAACTTGTCGTGCAATTCGGAGGTTGGTACGAAAGCAATACGCCGCTGGTAACTTGTCGTGCAATTCGGAGGTTGGTACGAAAGCAATACGCCGCTGGGAACTTGTCGTGCAATTCGGAGGTTGGTACCGAAGCAATACGCCGCTGGCAACTTGTCGTGCAATTCGGAGGTTGGTACGAAAGCAATACGCCGCTGGCAACTTGTCGTGCAATTCGGAGGTTGGTACCGAAGCAATACGCCGCTGGTAACTTGTCGTGCAATTCGGAGGTTGGTACGAAAGCAATACGCCGCTGGCAACTTGTCGTGCAATTCGGAGGTTGGTACGAAAGCAATACGCCGCTGGCAACTTGTCGTGCAAATCGGAGGTTGGTACGAAAGCAATACGCCGCTGGCAACTTGTCGTGCAAATCGGAGGTTGGTACGAAAGC
Source organism: Sphecodes monilicornis (assembly GCA_913789915.3). NCBI lineage: Eukaryota > Metazoa > Arthropoda > Insecta > Hymenoptera > Halictidae > Sphecodes > Sphecodes monilicornis. The sequence continues at coordinate 1,645 of CAJYYI030000001.1, forward strand.
AATACGCCGCTGGGAACTTGTCTTGCCGAACGATGACTGCTCCGTTTCAAAAATTATTACTCCGAAAGTACGCATCGGAGCTGTCTGTATTTTCTATATGTGTCTTAAAACGCACCGTTTAATCGATTGATATTGTTGAAATTCGTGAAATATAAATTTTGAAAGAGTTTCATACGTCGGTGAATGTGCCGCTGGGACTTAGAAAATTTTCGGAGCACGCCGCGAGAACGATCGCTGCTCCGTTTCAAAAATTATTACTCCGAAAGTACGCATCGGAGCAGTCTGCATTTTCAATATGTGTCTTAAAACGCACCGTTTAATCGATTGATATTGTTGAAATTCGTGAAAAATAAATTTTGAAAGAGTTTCATACGTCGGTGAATGTGTCGCTGGGACTTAGAAAATTTTCGGAGCACGCCGCGAGAACGATCGCTGCTCCGTTTCAAAAATTATTACTCCGAAAGTACGCATCGGAGCAGTCTGCATTTTCAATATGTGTCTTAAAACGCACCGTTTAATCGATTGATATTGTTGAAATTCGTGAAAAATAAATTTTGAAAGAGTTTCATACGTCGGTGAATGTGCCGCTGGGACTTAGAAAATTTTCGGAGCACGCCGCGAGAACGATCGCTGCTCCGTTTCAAAAATTATTACTCCGAAAGTACGCATCGGAGCAGTCTGCATTTTCAATATGTGTCTTAAAACGCACCGTTTAATCGATTGATATTGTTGAAATTCGTGAAAAATAAATTTTGAAAGAGTTTCATACGTCGGTGAATGTGTCGCTGGGACTTAGAAAATTTTCGGAGCACGCCGCGAGAACGATCGCTGCTCCGTTTCAAAAATTATTACTCCGAAAGTACGCATCGGAGCAGTCTGCATTTTCAATATGTGTCTTAAAACGCACCGTTTAATCGATTGATATTGTTGAAATTCGTGAAAAATAAATTTTGAAAGAGTTTCATACGTCGGTGAATGTGCCGCTGGGACTTAGAAAATTTTCGGAGCACGCCGCGAGAACGATCGCTGCTCCGTTTCAAAAATTATTACTCCGAAAGTACGCATCGGAGCAGTCTGCATTTTCAATATGTGTCTTAAAACGCACCGTTTAATCGATTGATATTGTTGAAATTCGTGAAAAATAAATTTTGAAAGAGTTTCATACGTCGGTGAATGTGTCGCTGGGACTTAGAAAATTTTCGGAGCACGCCGCGAGAACGATCGCTGCTCCGTTTCAAAAATTATTACTCCGAAAGTACGCATCGGAGCAGTCTGCATTTTCAATATGTGTCTTAAAACGCACCGTTTAATCGATTGATATTGTTGAAATTCGTGAAAAATAAATTTTGAAAGAGTTTCATACGTCGGTGAATGTGCCGCTGGGACTTAGAAAATTTTCGGAGCACGCCGCGAGAACGATCGCTGCTCCGTTTCAAAAATTATTACTCCGAAAGTACGCATCGGAGCAGTCTGCATTTTCAATATGTGTCTTAAAACGCACCGTTTAATCGATTGATATTGTTGAAATTCGTGAAAAATAAATTTTGAAAGAGTTTCATACGTCGGTGAATGTGTCGCTGGGACTTAGAAAATTTTCGGAGCACGCCGCGAGAACGATCGCTGCTCCGTTTCAAAAATTATTACTCCGAAAGTACGCATCGGAGCAGTCTGCATTTTCAATATGTGTCTTAAAACGCACCGTTTAATCGATTGATATTGTTGAAATTCGTGAAAAATAAATTTTGAAAGAGTTTCATACGTCGGTGAATGTGCCGCTGGGACTTAGAAAATTTTCGGAGCACGCCGCGAGAACGATCGCTGCTCCGTTTCAAAAATTATTACTCCGAAAGTACGCATCGGAGCAGTCTGCATTTTCAATATGTGTCTTAAAACGCACCGTTTAATCGATTGATATTGTTGAAATTCGTGAAAAATAAATTTTGAAAGAGTTTCATACGTCGGTGAATGTGCCGCTGGGACTTAGAAAATTTTCGGAGCACGCCGCGAGAACGATCGCTGCTCCGTTTCAAAAATTATTACTCCGAAAGTACGCATCGGAGCAGTCTGCATTTTCAATATGTGTCTTAAAACGCACCGTTTAATCGATTGATATTGTTGAAATTCGTGAAAAATAAATTTTGAAAGAGTTTCATACGTCGGTGAATGTGCCGCTGGGACTTAGAAAATTTTCGGAGCACGCCGCGAGAACGATCGCTGCTCCGTTTCAAAAATTATTACTCCGAAAGTACGCATCGGAGCAGTCTGCATTTTCAATATGTGTCTTAAAACGCACCGTTTAATCGATTGATATTGTTGAAATTCGTGAAAAATAAATTTTGAAAGAGTTTCATACGTCGGTGAATGTGCCGCTGGGACTTAGAAAATTTTCGGAGCACGCCGCGAGAACGATCGCTGCTCCGTTTCAAAAATTATTACTCCGAAAGTACGCATCGGAGCAGTCTGCATTTTCAATATGTGTCTTAAAACGCACCGTTTAATCGATTGATATTGTTGAAATTCGTGAAAAATAAATTTTGAAAGAGTTTCATACGTCGATGAATGTGCCGCGGGACTTAGAAAATTTTCGGAGCGCACCGCTCCGAGTAGTACGCTCGGCCATTATTTGCAATTATTTTTGTTAATATGCTTCAGAACGAATTTTTAATACGATATTTGTTGTTAAAACGCCAATTGTTACAATGATCTAACATTAAAAATCGTTTAAGAACATTATTAAAAAAGTTTACTCTTGACCGTGAGAGCTAAAAAATTTTCGGAGTACCGTGATATATAATGAAAAGTTGTGTATTTTATGTAGAATAATCTAGTAATGTGAAAATTTGTTGAATTTGAGAACGCCTTTTTTCGCGGTGAACGTGCCGCGGGACTTGGAAAATTTTCGGAGCGCGCCGCTCCGAGTAGTACGCTCGCCCATTATTTGCAATTATTTTTGTTAATATGCTTCAGAACGAATTTTTATTACGATATTTGTTGTTAAAACACTAATTGTTACAATGATCTAACATTAAAAATCGTTTAAGAACATTATTAAAAAAGTTTACTCTTGACCGTGAGGACTTAGAGAATTTTCGGAGCGCGCCGCTCCGAGTAGTACGCTCGCCCATTATTTGCAATTATTTTTGTTAATATGCTTCAGAACGAATTTTTATTACGATATTTGTTGTTAAAACACTAATTGTTACAATGATCTAACATTAAAAATCGTTTAAGAACATTATTAAAAAAGTTTACTCTTGACCGTGAGGACTTAGAGAATTTTCGGAGCGCGCCGCTCCGAGTAGTACGCTCGCCCATTATTTGCAATTATTTTTGTTAATATGCTTCAGAACGAATTT
>CAJYYI030000001.1:10000-12500 GCA_913789915.3 Sphecodes monilicornis
GCCGTGCGTCGCGAGTCCGACACCCGTCTCTGCCGCGTACCGCGGTCACGAGTATTGGGACGAACGACCGCGCACGGCCAGAGCCGGCCGTGAGTCCCCTCTCCCCTCATCTAACCCAGACCTAACTTATCGAAATCGTTCTCGACAAAAAAGAGGAGAGAGTGTGTGTATGGAGAGGAGGAATCGTCTGGATCCATGTATCGGGTTGTCTCTACGAAAAGACCCCGTCGTTTTCAGATTTCCCCTCTCTGTGTTTTCCATTTTAAGGCTTTTCAATGTACTATTCGCCCGGCCGTCAGATACGCGAGACGAGCGTTGTGCTCTCTCTCGACCGTACTCTGACGGTTTCCGTCTTAACGGGACGTTCGTGTCGTTTTTTTTTTTTTTTAAAAAAAAAACGACGCCTGAATCTCCTTCGCGCGCTGGTTGGAGTTTTCAGGTATCGGCGTTCTTACGAACCGCAGAACAAGAGACATACACATATATACGATTGATGATCAATCAAATTATATACGATTACCCTGAACGGTGGATCACTTGGCTCGTGGGTCGATGAAGAACGCAGCTAATTGCGCGTCAACGTGTGAACTGCAGGACACATGAACATCGACATTTCGAACGCACATTGCGGTCCACGGATACAATTCCTGGACCACGCCTGGCTGAGGGTCGTTTACGTAACCAAATACTGCTTGCGTTGCTCTTCTAAGTCCCCGCCGTCGCTTACCTCTCCAAGAGACACAATTGGTATATTATAAGAAAAATTGTGTGGAGGGCGCAAAGAGCGTTTCTGAGTCGGGTTGCGAAGAAGATGCTATATATACGTACGAGCGATGGATGGGCGTATCGTCGGCGTTTGACGCGGTTCTGTGTGAAAATTGCCAATTTCGCATTGCGTTGTACTGTTTCCGGAGACGAAGACGATGGGTATATCTGACGTGTATCACACGGACTTGCGTGAGTGTTTTCGGCGTCGCGAGTCGTGTTTATTCATGTATAAACACGACCGCCCGCGAACACCGCTCCGTGCGCGACAGATCGAAATCTCTCTCTCCGCGTGGAACGGCTCGCATTCGCGGAAGAAGCGTTTCGCGCTCTCGAACGTTATACGCGCTCCCGACGTCGCCTGAAATGATGCGTATTCATATCCGAAAGGTTATACAATACATAAAAAGAGTCGACACACAGAGAGACGACTACAGAGAGAATGGACACAAATACAAAATGAAAGAGAGGAGATATTAATATGTGTTTGCACGCACAACGTAAGCCCCAGGGAGAGAGATATTGACGTACGCCTGCGCGTGGAGATGTGCCTCTAAGTAAAAACACGCGTCGACGCGGAGGGTCGTCGTTGCTAGCGACTTCCGACAAACACAAAATTGATCTTGAAAGAGACGAGAGAAGAAGAGAGTTCTTCGCGAGAGAGAGATGAGGTTTCTCGTTCTACGAACGCTTTGACGATCGATGGACAAACGTAGAGAGACAACAGCCAAAATGTTGTTGGCATTGTGCGGGATGCGCACGCGTACTTGTATCGGGTGGAGATAAATAATATCTCCCCGTCTCGTCGCGTGTCCTCGCCGATCCACGACAAGAGTTGTGTTTCTCTCGCCATCGCCACGTTCGTTTGAATTGAATGACGACCAAGATATTCCAAGACCTCTCGCGTGTCTCTTTCTCTCTCTTTTTCATTTTCGTGTTTGATCGGATAATATCGCGACGCAGCGTTTCTGTACCCCCGTGTGTCTGTGTGTAAAATAATAGAGAGAACACCCACCGGGTTACCGATATACACAACTCCTCTATGGAGTGGCTTTCGAACTTCGTTGTTGTCATTCACACAAATATCTCTCCGAAACATGCTCGGCCGAAGGTAACAGAAAAGACCCGTTTTTGTCGGTCGCCCCATACACGAGCGTGTGTGTAACGTTGTGTCGTTATCCTTAATGTCTTTTATTCTTCATTGTCGTACGCGAGACCGCGCGATCCGAGAGAGGATCGTCCAGCGAGAGTTTCCGTTCGACGACGAAATGAAGAAATTGAATTTTATAGACAGAGAGAGACAGACGACACACGCCACACGCGCGAAGTTTGGCGAGGCGCATAAGGCAAAATCTTGATATTATTATCGAATTGGTGTTCTTTTCGAAGCTTCGTCGAGAGAGAAGTTTTGTTTTCATTTTTTTTTTTTTGTGCTCCTCTGTACGCTCTCGAGCGACGAACTCTTTTTTTTTGTTTTAACGCTTTCGGGGTGTAATACAAGAAAGAAAAAAAAATTATTTTTTTTTCACGTTTGACGACCTCAGAGTAGGCGAGATTACCCGCTGAATTTAAGCATATTACTAAGCGGAGGAAAAGAAACTAACAAGGATTTCCTTAGTAGCTGCGAGCGAACAGGAATTAGCCCAGCACTGAATCCCGCGGTTCCGCCGTTGGGAAATGTAGTGTTCAGGAGGGTCAGTTTATCCCGTGACGTCGAACCGCGTCCAAGTCCATC
>CAJYYI030000001.1:15000-32500 GCA_913789915.3 Sphecodes monilicornis
AAAAGCGCGGGTAAACGGCACAGAGCCATCGCTGAGGTGTCGGTCCGGTTCGCCGGACTAGTATCCGAGATGAGTCTCCGGTGCAGACCACACGACGTTTACCCGTAAAGCTGCTTGCGTGTGCTGCCCAATCCCACATCTGTGGGTAACGGATGCCGCTTGCAGCAATGATGTGTGGTAGAGTGACGCGTAAGCGAACTCGACGGTTACCTATCAAACGGTGCGAGAGTAATCTTGCAGACATAGGCGTCTAGGGGGAGGGGGAGCCCCACCGGCCAGGCTACCGGTGCCCCCTCGCTTGGTGTCGGCCTCTTAGGGGCAGTGCCGCTAGTAATAGGTTGTGGAGAGACCGTTGATCGCATCATGCGCGCATCGGTCTTGAGTAGGGGCAGGGGAGTGCCAAAAGTGCGCTCCTGCCCCGCCGCCGGCGCCAGGCGGGCGAGCGTCTGAGGTGTCGGGTCCGAGCCCACTGGCCGGAACTAGTATCCGAGCTTAGCCCTCTTGCGTCGCCGGCGGTCATGGTGCTGCCTGCCGTCTCAGGCATAATGTGAGTTGTAGTACGGCGTTGCTGAGCAGCCTACGTTTGAAGGGTTCGATGGTCCGGTCGCCGTAGTGGAAGGAATGCCGGCCCGCGCACGATGTAAGGTGGAACACCCGGTTTGAACCCCTACTCTAGCGTCTTAAGGCACGCCTAGCGAACGCCGCCGACACCCGGGACAAGGCCGGGGGGGCCAACCGGCCCCCCCGGACCCCCCGGTGCGGTCGTAACTATGACTCTCTTAAGATAGCCAAATGCCTCGTCATCTAATTAGTGACGCGCATGAATGGATTAACGAGATTCCCTCTGTCCCTATCTACTGGCGGGGGCGACATTTTGACACTCTCACGGGTTGAAATGAGCACCACTGACTGCCAAAAGGTGCTCTGCACGATCCGAGCTGAAGTGGTGAATCAGTAATGACGATCGAGATCGAACGGAAACCTCGTACAAGGGTCAAAAGCTATGCGTACGAAGGTTACGTTCGTCGGCACGTCACTATATGTGCGTGTCGAGCTGGTACGACACGGACCCGTACCAGTGTAGCGACATAATAACATCGCTTTGCGTCTACGTCCGCGCATAAGCCTGAGAAAAAGCTGCTAGAACATCCAAGCATGCTAATAGATGCTGAGAGCCGCAAGCTCCGAGCATTCTATCATGGAAGGCGCTAGAGGCCATACACCTCTAGCTTAAAATATGTCGCTACTAGCAGAAAAACCTCGAGGATAAGTTGGATGAGGTGTTCGGATCCTCGGAAATGTCGAAAGTCGCAAAGGGACCTAGTGTCCTAGCTGTGCTTGTGCCTCCACGGGGTACCGCTGGATAGCGTGTTCTTGTTGGAGCATGTGAACTAAACGAAGCACAGTGGAGTGGAGGAGACAACCACTCAAAGTCCACGTCTCCCACGTGTTTGCCGTGCGTGGCGACCTTTGTCGTCGGAAAAGAGGATCCTGGGATCTGAGGAGGCCCTCTCCTGCGGGTGAGACGTCTCCAACACGTACCTTTGGCCTCTGCTTCGGCTAGATGGGCGGCTAGGCGAGACAAAGTAACCCTGTGCCTAGTCAATCGGCTTGGAACGACCGTAAACTATTAGCGAGCGGCGCTCTGTCGGGCGAGGAAGTGGGCTCTAAGGTCTTTTGCTTGCCAATTGATCTGGATGATCCGCGGACTATATCCTGGGTGATGTCCTAACCTGACCGGATGGCAGGTTCCATATTGAGGGTCCGAGGAGGCCGGGACACGCAGCGGGAAGAAAATAAGCATAACTAATATGGGTAAATTACAAAATTTGAACGTCAAATCGACGGGAACAGCGCAAGGCCCTGCCGAGCGTGAAGTCGTCGTTGCAGAGGGGACAGACGTCGGTGATATTCCCGACCGAATTCCCTCCAAGTCTGGAAAAGAGAGGACCGATGCTGTGCCGAAAGGCCGCTTCGTGGTGTCCCTCAAGAGGTGTAAACCACCTAATGGCCCAGTCGATCCTGCCGGGAAGAAAGAGGATGTACCGGCAGCCGACGAGGTTAAAAATAAGAAGAAGACTGAAAAGTCTTCCTCTAAGAAGGGCTCTTCTTCGACCGGGAAGAGCTCCAAAAATGGGGGGCAAGGTGCTAACCCTGCCTCCAAGAAAGGCAAGAGCGGGCCCGCTGGGGATAAGGAACCCGAGCCCGACTCACACCCTGACAAGGATGAAGACGACGAAGTCGTTGATTCCAAAAATGACAAGCCAAAGGGCGGCAAGAAGGTTTCACCGACCGGAAAGCCAACCAAAGGCAGACCGAGAAAGAAGTCGGTGGGGGCGACTTCTGGACCGTTGGTACGGCCTCTCGATCTCATCAGAGACGAAGCCTCTAGGCAAGTGAAGGAGGTTGGCATCGTGGTCACCGCGGATAAATCCCGGGTCACGAAAGAAGCTGCCTCTCGGATCTTGCTTAGTGTGAGCACGCTCAGCGAGCTTGTCCAGGAACTGGCTCTTCGGAACAGCTACCTAGAGGGACAACTCGCCGCGACCAAAAGCGAACTTAACAAAGCTCGCTTGGAAGCGAAGAGCGTAGGGAAGACGTCGCCGACTGCCCCGCGGTCAAAGACGAATTCCCTTGCTGGTAAGCACGCCAACTTGACCTACGCGCAAGCGGTTAAGGTCGAGTGCAACAAAGTTGCTCAAGACGCGGTGAAACCACCACAACATGTGGTGAAGATCTTCCCGCCGAAGGGCAAGGAGCAAAACAGCGACCTTACAAAGGCAACTGTTTTCTCCCTGGTGAAACCAGGCGAAGCAAAGATCCGCGTAAAGTCGGTTCGACGCATCCACTCCGGTGGCATAGCCGTCGAGACTGAACGCAAAGAGGATCTTAAAGCTTTCGCTGAAAATAGCCAGCTTAAAGATAGTGGACTCTCAGTCAACATTCAGACAAAGAGGAACCCGTTACTTATAGTATACGATGTTCCTAAAGAAATGTCTAAAGACGAAGTTTCTGACAGGTTGTGGAATCAGAACTTCGGAGAGATGACCCGAAAGGAATTCGTCTCTAACTTCAAGGTCGGCTTCAAAGCTGGATCAGGGAGCAGGGAGACGACCAATTGGGTCATCGAAGTCAGTCCGCAGACACGGCTGCGACTGAAGAGTGGGGAAGGCCGAGTTTACATGGGCTGGTCGTCTTGTCGTGTACAGGACTACGTCTCGGTAACTCGGTGCTTCAAGTGCCAGAAGTTTGGCCATACGGCTAAAAGATGCAAGTACAAGGAAGACGTATGCGGTCACTGCGCCGAAAAAGGGCATACCTTTGCCTCGTGCAGCAACAAGAGTAAGCCACCGGTTTGCTCGAATTGCAAAGATCGAGGCAAGTCGCACGACCATAAGTCCAGAGACAAACTGTGCGCATCCTACCAGGTTGCGTTGCAGCAAATTGTAGCTCAGACCAATTATGGTTAAAAGAGCCGAAAGCGAACGATCTCAGACGCGAATTCGAGTGATGCAGCATAACATGCAGCGAGCTCGAATAGTAACTGACGAGATACGAAATGTTATGCATCAGGAGAGCATAGATGTGTTGCTCGCGCAGGAGCCATACAGCTGTCGGGGCAAATTGTCCGGGCTGGGGATTGCGACGAGAGTGGTCGCGGATGGCGACCGGCCAATGGCGGCTTTAGCCGTCACGAACCGGGACCTAGAAGTGACTAAAATCTCTCAACTATGCGACACTCATCTCTCTTGCGCATGCATTAATGGCACATTCGGAGACGTCTATCTAGTAAGTCAATACTTTCAATATTCGGAAGAAATTGAGCCAAGTTTGACGAAACTAGAGAAAGTACTTACGGTACTTAAACGCAGCAGAGTCGTGATTTCGGCCGATGTCAACGCAAAATCTCCGCTATGGGGAAGCGCGACGACAGACGCTAGGGGAGGTAAACTCGAAGAGTTTATAGCTCGTCACGACTTGGTTGTATTGAACGAGGCTGGTAGTATTCCCACATACTCCAGCTCGACTGGAGAGTCCACGATCGATGTCACGCTAGCGACAAGTGACATGTCCGGCACAGTGCGAGGTTGGAAAGTCCGAAAGGACCTGACGACCAGCGACCACCGTGTCATCGAATTTTCGTTGCAGTTCGCCAACGCGGTAGAAAATCGGCACCTTGAAGGGCGTTTTCATCTGCAAAGTGCGAACTGGCCCAGATTCGAACAAGCGCTGCTGGAAAGCAAGAGGAACTTACCCTCCCGGCCGAATAGCCGAGGCGAGGTCGAACATCTAGCACAGGAACTCGAGCAATCGATTGTCCAAGCGTGCAGTTCTTCAATGCGATCTAAGCGGTGGCACTCCAAATCTGTCCCGTGGTGGACACCAGATTTGACAAGACGGAAGAAGCGAGTCTATAGACTTAGACGAGCCTTCCAAAACTCGAGTTGTTCGGAGGAAGAGAGAGCGGCGCGTAAAGCGGAGTATCTAATTCAGAGAAAAGCTTACACGGCTGCGGTGAAAGCTGCGAGGATGCAAAGTTGGAAGGACTTTGTAACCGAGCAGGGGAACAAAGAGCCATGGGGTCTTGTTTACAAGATCTCAAGAAACAAACTGAATGTCGAGACTGCGGTTTCGAACATTCGGACAGAAGAAGGACATACGATGGATTGGAAATCCACGGCGTCTGCGCTGCTGGAGTCGTTAATCCCGGACGATTCGTCCGAGAGCGACACTCCTGAACACGAACGAGCCAGGCGTGAATCCGCTACCGAGCCACTAAGCGAAAACGATCGTGTTTTCTCTTATAAGGAGCTTGAAGACGCGGTGAAACACCTGAAGCGGCGCAAGTGCCCAGGAATAGACAGGATAGAGCCGGAAGTTGTAAAAAGCTCGCTTGGAATTCTCCGAGAAGAGTTACTTCAGCTCTATAATGGCTGCCTGGAGCACGGAGTCTTCCCCGCCAGATGGAAAGTCGGCCTGATTAGAACCATTCTAAAAGGGCAGGACAAACCTGAAGCGGAAGTGAAGTCTTACAGACCAATTTGCCTACTATCCGTAGTTGGCAAAGTTCTTGAGAAGCTAATCGCAAAGCGACTAGCTAATGTGTTCCTACACCCGGAACATGCCTCTGACCGGCAATACGGATTCAGACCTAAGCGATCCACGGAAGATGCCGTGGTAAAGCTTAGAGAGATGGTGTATAGTCGCCAGGAGCGCTATGTTCTGGGTCTCTCCTTCGACATCTCGGGTGCATTCGACAATGTCTGGTGGCCGAGCGTACTCAACGAGTTGAGGAAACGAGGCTGCCCACTCAACCTCTATCGGCTGATGGTCGACTATTTCTCCAACCGCGTGGTGACCTTAAGGTCTAAGCGCGGAGAAGTGAGGAAAGTCGTAACCAAAGGTTGTCCACAGGGGTCGATTCTCGGTCCGAGTTGCTGGAATATGATATTTGACGGAATTCTGCAACTATTAACGAACACCAGACTCGCTTGCGAGCCTATCGCCTACGCTGATGACCTTCTCGTACTCGTCTACGGCGATTCGAGATTGGAACTCGAGCGAAAAGGGCAGAAGGTGACGGATACGATTTCCAAGTGGTGCAAATCACAAAAGTTATCGCTATCCGCGCCGAAGACCGAGATGATTCTCTTAAAAGGTTCTCTTCAAATGACGAGACCACCTGTGGTGAGGATTGATGAGAAAAGTATCGCTTCTAGGAGTACCATTAGGTACCTGGGCGTATACTTTGACGAAAGACTGGGAGTTAAATCCCATGTTGAATATTTGAGTGCTAAGTCCTTGCAAACGTTTAACGCGTTAACAAGGATTGCCTGTGCGAACTGGGGTTTGGGCCCCCGAGCCATGCGTACTATGTACCGTGGTCTCTTCGTCCCAATCGTGGCGTATGCTGCCGCGGGCTGGGCAGACCTCCTTACCTCTGCATCGAGGAAACTCATTGTCAGAGCGCAGAGGAAAGTTTTGCTTGGCTGCGTCAAGGCCTATAGAACGGTATCGACGGATGCGATCCCTGTGATCGCCGGAGAAGTACCGATAGACTTGATGATAGCGGAACGTGCATGCGCTTACAAAATACGAAAAGAACTCGATCTCGAGTTTCAGACATGTCGCATCAGTCACGCCGATCTGGCTGACGGAACGATCTCGCCTAAGGAAGCCTTGGCTGCAGTTAGGCGAGAGGCGCTAGCAGTGTGGCAAAGGAGATGGTCGTCATCGACGAAGGGTAGGACAACGTTCCAATACTTCAACGATGTATCAGACCGTCTTGGCGCGCGTTGGGTGATCACTGATCACTATGTTGCTCAGTTCCTAAGCGGACACGGAGATTTCCGTGCGAAGCTCAAGGAATTCACCTTGGTGGCGGACGAACACTGCGAGTGTGGCGAAGCGGAAACGCCGAGACACATATTGTACGAGTGTCCGCGGTACGGCGAGGCGCGAGGACTCCTTCGCCAAGATGCTACTGCTAAAGGCTTACCATGGCCGGTGCAAGAAGCAGACTTGGTGAGCGAACAAATGTTTAGGAGCTTCCGCAAGTTCGCGCGCGACGTACTAAAACTAAAGGCTGAGCGGACAAATGTGGCCACGGAACAGAGGTGAAAACTTCAAGTTCTGCTGGAATTGGACTCCAACCAGCTGGTCGAAACTCTTGAGTTTCGACTCCTCGGGCCGGGTACCAAGCCCCTCCCGCAATTAGCGGGAGTTTCCCGGAATGGGTATGGACTCGAGGTGGTAGTGGGATCGTCGTCGTTTGTCCTCCAAATGAAACGCGAACGACGATATAGCAAGTAGAGCCATAACATCTGGCACAAAGCAGAAGAAACGAAGCCGGTATGGACTGAATGTCCGAGGTACGGCGCAGCTCGAGTTTACTCGGCTCATTTAAATACTCCACTGTCCCTATCTACTGGCGGGGGCGACATTTTGACACTCTCACGGGTTGAAATGAGCACCACTGACTGCCAAAAGGTGCTCTGCACGATCCGAGCTGAAGTGGTGAATCAGTAATGACGATCGAAATCGAACGGAAACCTCGTACAAGGGTCAAAAGCTATGCGTACGAAGGTTACGTTCGTCGGCACGTCACTATATGTGCGTGTCGAGCTGGTACGACACGGACCCGTATCAGCGTAGCGACATAATAACATCGCTTTGCGTCTACGTCCGCGCATAAGCCTGAAAAAGCTGCTAGAACATCCAAGCATGCTAATAGATGCTGAGAGCCGCAAGCTCCGAGCATTCTATCATGGAAGGCGCTAGAGGCCATACACCTCTAGCTTAAAATATGTCGCTACTAGCAGAAAAACCTCGAGGATAAGTTGGATGAGGTGTTCGGATCCTCGGAAATGTCGAAAGTCGCAAAGGGACCTAGTGTCCTAGCTGTGCTTGTGCCTCCACGGGGTACCGCTGGATAGCGTGTTCTTGTTGGAGCATGTGAACTAAACGAAGCACAGTGGAGTGGAGGAGACAACCACTCAAAGTCCACGTCTCCCACGTGTTTGCCGTGCGTGGCGACCTTTGTCGTCGGAAAAGAGGATCCTGGGATCTGAGGAGGCCCTCTCCTGCGGGTGAGACGTCTCCAACACGTACCTTTGGCCTCTGCTTCGGCTAGATGGGCGGCTAGGCGAGACAAAGTAACCCTGTGCCTAGTCAATCGGCTTGGAACGACCGTAAGCTATTAGCGAGCGGCGCTCTGTCGGGCGAGGAAGTGGGCTCTAAGGTCTTTTGCTTGCCAATTGATCTGGATGTTCCGCAGACTATATCCTGGGTGATGTCCTAACCTGACCGGATGGCAGGTTCCATATTGAGGGTCCGAGGAGGCCGGGACACGCAGCGGGAAGAAAAATATGCATAACTAATATGGGTAAACAAAATAATTCGAACGTCAAATCGACGGGAACAGCGCAAGGCTCTGCCGAGCGTGAAGTCGTCGTTGCAGAGGGGACAGACGTCGGTGATATTCCCGACCGAATTCCCTCCAAGTCTGGAGATGAGAGGACCGATGCTGTGCCGAAAGGCCGCTTCGTGGTGTCCCTCAAGAGGTGTAAACCACCTAATGGCCCAGTCGATCCTGCCGGGAAGAAAGAGGATGTACCGGCAGCCGACGAGGTTAAAGAAAAGAAGAAGACCAAAAAGTCTTCGTCTAAGAAGGGCTCTTCTTCGACCGGGAAGAGCTCCAAAAATGGGGGGCAAGGTGCTAACCCTGCCTCCAAGAAAGGCAAGAGCGGGCCCGCTGGGGATAAGGAACCCGAGCCCGACTCACACCCTGATAAGGATGAAGACGACGAAGTCGTTGATTCCAAAAATGACAAGCCAAAGGGCGGCAAGAAGGTTTCACCGACCGGAAAGCCAAACAAAGGCAGACCGAGAAAGAAGTCGGTGGGGGCGACTTCTGGATCGTTGGTACGGCCTCTCGATCTCATCAGAGACGAAGCCTCTAGGCAAGTGAAGGAGGTTGGCATCGTGGTCACCGCGGATAAATCCCGGGTCACGAAAGAAGCTGCCTCTCGGATCTTGCTTAGTGTGAGCACGCTCAGCGAGCTTGTCCAGGAACTGGCTCTTCGGAACAGCTACCTAGAGGGACAACTCGCCGCGACCAAAAGCGAACTTAACAAAGCTCGCTTGGAAGCGAAGAGCGTAGGGAAGACGTCGCCGACTGCCCCGCGGTCAAAGACGAATTCCCTTGCTGGTAAGCACGCCAACTTGACCTACGCGCAAGCGGTTAAGGTCGAGTGCAACAAAGTTGCTCAAGACGCGGTGAAACCACCACAACATGTGGTGAAGATCTTCCCGCCGAAGGGCAAGGAGCAAAACAGCGACCTTACAAAGGCAACTGTTTTCTCCCTGGTGAAACCAGGCGAAGCAAAGATCCGCGTAAAGTCGGTTCGACGCATCCACTCCGGTGGCATAGCCGTCGAGACTGAACGCAAAGAGGATCTTAAAGCTTTCGCTGAAAATAGCCAGCTTAAAGATTGTGGACTCTCAGTCAATATACAGACAAAGAGGAACCCGTTACTTATAGTATACGATGTTCCTAAAGAAATGTCAAAAGACGAAGTTTCTGACAGGTTGTGGAATCAGAACTTCGGAGAGATGACCCGAAAGGAATTCGTCTCTAACTTCAAGGTCGGCTTCAAAGCTGGATCAGGGAGCAGGGAGACGACCAATTGGGTCATCGAAGTCAGTCCGCAGACACGGCTGCGACTGAAGAGTGGGGAAGGCCGAGTTTACATGGGCTGGTCGTCTTGTCGTGTACAGGACTACGTCTCGGTAACTCGGTGCTTCAAGTGCCAGAAGTTTGGCCATACGGCTAAAAGATGCAAGTACAAGGAAGACGTATGCGGTCACTGCGCCGAAAAAGGGCATACCTTTGCCTCGTGCAGCAACAAGAGTAAGCCACCGGTTTGCTCGAATTGCAAAGATCGAGGCAAGTCGCACGACCATAAGTCCAGAGACAAACTGTGCGCATCCTACCAGGTTGCGTTGCAGCAAATTGTAGCTCAGACCAATTATGGTTAAAAGAGCCGAAAGCGAACGATCTCAGACGCGAATTCGAGTGATGCAGCATAACATGCAGCGAGCTCGAATAGTAACTGACGAGATACGAAATGTTATGCATCAGGAGAGCATAGATGTGTTGCTCGCGCAGGAGCCATACAGCTGTCGGGGCAAATTGTCCGGGCTGGGGATTGCGACGAGAGTGGTCGCGGATGGCGACCGGCCAATGGCGGCTTTAGCCGTCACGAACCGGGACCTAGAAGTGACTAAAATCTCTCAACTATGCGACACTCATCTCTCTTGCGCATGCATTAATGGCACATTCGGTGACGTCTATCTAGTAAGTCAATACTTTCAATATTCGGAAGAAATTGAGCCAAGTTTGACGAGACTAGAGAAAGTACTTACGGTACTTAAACGCAGCAGAGTCGTGATTTCGGCCGATGTCAACGCAAAATCTCCGCTATGGGGAAGCGCGACGACAGACGCTAGGGGAGGTAAACTCGAAGAGTTTATAGCTCGTCACGACTTGGTTGTATTGAACGAGGCTGGTAGTATTCCCACATACTCCAGCTCGACTGGAGAGTCCACGATCGATGTCACGCTAGCGACAAGTGACATGTCCGGCACAGTGCGAGGTTGGAAAGTCCGAAAGGACCTGACGACCAGCGACCACCGTGTCATCGAATTTTCGTTGCAGTTCGCCAACGCGGTAGAAAATCGGCACCTTGAAGGGCGTTTTCATCTGCAAAGTGCGAACTGGCCCAGATTCGAACAAGCGCTGCTGGAAAGCAAGAGGAACTTACCCTCCCGGCCGAATAGCCGAGGCGAGGTCGAACATCTAGCACAGGAACTCGAGCAATCGATTGTCCAAGCGTGCAGTTCCTCAATGCGATCTAAGCGGTGGCACTCCAAATCTGTCCCGTGGTGGACACCAGATTTGACAAGACGGAAGAAGCGAGTCTATAGACTTAGACGAGCCTTCCAAAACTCGAGTTGTTCGGAGGAAGAGAGAGCGGCGCGTAAAGCGGAGTATCTAATTCAGAGAAAAGCTTACACGGCTGCGGTGAAAGCTGCGAGGATGCAAAGTTGGAAGGACTTTGTAACCGAGCAGGGGAACAAAGAGCCATGGGGTCTTGTTTACAAGATCTCAAGAAACAAACTGAATGTCGAGACTGCGGTTTCGAACATTCGGACAGAAGAAGGACATACGATGGATTGGAAATCCACGGCGTCTGCGCTGCTGGAGTCGTTAATCCCGGACGATTCGTCCGAGAGCGACACTCCTGAACACGAACGAGCCAGGCGTGAATCCGCTACCGAGCCACTAAGCGAAAGCGATCGTGTTTTCTCTTATAAGGAGCTTGAAGACGCGGTGAAACACCTGAAGCGGCGCAAGTGCCCAGGAATAGACAGGATAGAGCCGGAAGTTGTAAAAAGCTCGCTTGGAATTCTCCGAGAAGAGTTACTTCAGCTCTATAATGGCTGCCTGGAGCACGGAGTCTTCCCCGCCAGATGGAAAGTCGGCCTGATTAGAACCATTCTAAAAGGGCAGGACAAACCTGAAGCGGAAGTGAAGTCTTACAGACCAATTTGCCTACTATCCGTAGTTGGCAAAGTTCTTGAGAAGCTAATCGCAAAGCGACTAGCTAATGTGTTCCTACACCCGGAACATGCCTCTGACCGGCAATACGGATTCAGACCTAAGCGATCCACGGAAGATGCCGTGGTAAAGCTTAGAGAGATGGTGTATAGTCGCCAGGAGCGCTATGTTCTGGGTCTCTCCTTCGACATCTCGGGTGCATTCGACAATGTCTGGTGGCCGAGCGTACTCAACGAGTTGAGGAAACGAGGCTGCCCACTCAACCTCTATCGGCTGATGGTCGACTATTTCTCCAACCGCGTGGTGACCTTAAGGTCTAAGCGCGGAGAAGTGAGGAAAGTCGTAACCAAAGGTTGTCCACAGGGGTCGATTCTCGGTCCGAGTTGCTGGAATATGATATTTGACGGAATTCTGCAACTATTAACGAACACCAGACTCGCTTGCGAGCCTATCGCCTACGCTGATGACCTTCTCGTACTCGTCTACGGCGATTCGAGATTGGAACTCGAGCGAAAAGGGCAGAAGGTGACGGATACGATTTCCAAGTGGTGCAAATCACAAAAGTTATCGCTATCCGCGCCGAAGACCGAGATGATTCTCTTAAAAGGTTCTCTTCAAATGACGAGACCACCTGTGGTGAGGATTGATGAGAAAAGTATCGCTTCTAGGAGTACCATTAGGTACCTGGGCGTATACTTTGACGAAAGACTGGGAGTTAAATCCCATGTTGAATATTTGAGTGCTAAGTCCTTGCAAACGTTTAACGCGTTAACAAGGATTGCTTGTGCGAACTGGGGTTTGGGCCCCCGAGCCATGCGTACTATGTACCGTGGTCTCTTCGTCCCAATCGTGGCGTATGCTGCCGCGGGCTGGGCAGACCTCCTTACCTCTGCATCGAGGAAACTCATTGTCAGAGCGCAGAGGAAAGTTTTGCTTGGCTGCGTCAAGGCCTATAGAACGGTATCGACGGATGCGATCCCTGTGATCGCCGGAGAAGTACCGATAGACTTGATGATAGCGGAACGTGCATGCGCTTACAAAATACGAAAAGAACTCGATCTCGAGTTTCAGACATGTCGCATCAGTCACGCCGATCTGGCTGACGGAACGATCTCGCCTAAGGAAGCCTTGGCTGCAGTTAGGCGAGAGGCGCTAGCAGTGTGGCAAAGGAGATGGTCGTCGTCGACGAAGGGTAGGACAACGTTCCAATACTTCAACGATGTATCAGACCGTCTTGGCGCGCGTTGGGTGATCACTGATCACTATGTTGCTCAGTTCCTAAGCGGACACGGAGATTTCCGTGCGAAGCTCAAGGAATTCACCTTGGTGGCGGACGAACACTGCGAGTGTGGCGAAGCGGAAACGCCGAGACACATATTGTACGAGTGTCCGCGGTACGGCGAGGCGCGAGGACTCCTTCGCCAAGATGCTACTGCTAAAGGCTTACCATGGCCGGTGCAAGAAGCAGACTTGGTGAGCGAACAAATGTTTAGGAGCTTCCGCAAGTTCGCGCGCGACGTACTAAAACTAAAGGCTGAGCGAACAAATGTGGCCACGGAACAGAGGTGAAAACTTCAAGTTCCGCTGGAATTGGACTCCAACCAGCTGGTCGAAACTCTTGAGTTTCGACTCCTCGGGCCGGGTACCAAGCCCCTCCCGCAATTAGCGGGAGTTTCCCGGAATGGGTATGGACTCGAGGTGGTAGTGGGATCGTCGTCGTTTGTCCTCCAAATGAAACGCGAACGACGATATAGAAGGTAGAGCCATAACATCTGGCACAAAGCAGAAGAAACGAAGCCGGTATGGACTGAATGTCCGAGGTACGGCGCAGCTCGAGTTTACTCGGCTCATTTAAATACTCCACTGTCCCTATCTACTGGAGTTCCAAGATGGCCGCCGTGTGCACTGGTCGCGTCACATCGTGCTCCGTATATTTCAACTCAGAAAAGTGGTTCAAATCAGCGGAAAAATAAAGTGTGATATATCAGCGTGTACAGCTCGTTGAGACGAACACTTTGTGATATAAATTGTGGAAATCCGTGCAGAGTAGCGGAAAATACGAACATTTTAAAGTGTCGTTATAAAACTAACCTCACCGCGCGTGGCGTCGGTGTTGCCTGGCGTTCCCGAGCGGCGGCGCGTCGGTCGTCCGTTGCGACCGCTGATTGGCCGGAAGGCGCACTCGCCCTGCGCTGTGATTGGCCGCCTGACGAGGCCTCCTATTGGACGCACCAGGCTGCTCCCATTGGCCGCACCAGGAGAGCCACCATTGGCTGATCTAGGAAAGCTGCCATTGGTAGTACTAGGAGAGCTACTATTGGCAGGTTCTAAGTGTTACAACTGGCCACGAGTCCCCAACGGGACATTCCAAGAAAAATGGACTTCGAGCTTGACGGAACGTCAAGGAAAAGAAACAAGGATGAGACTGAAGAAGATGACGCACCTCCCCCCATTGAGCAGTATAAGAAGTTCAGGAACAGATTGCAGATATTAGAGACATCCGATGACGAACGAATACAACACGGAAAGGAAACCGCTAGCCTAGACACAACGGAAGAGCTGCTTAGATCCATAACGGAAATTATAGATCTCTGCCAAGTAGAGAAGAGCTCTTCAAAGAAGAAAGATACGAAGAACCTGCTTAAGAAACTTGACAAGGTATTTACACTCGGTCAGCAGGTGCAAAACGAAAACCGTGCACTCAAACGCGAATTGGATAAAAATACCAGTATTCATGACAAGCTTAACAGCCTCACTGCCACAATAACTGGAGCCGTTGCAACCATGTCACAGCTAAAAACACAGATAGACATCCCTCAGAAATCGTACGCCGAGAAAGTTAAAATTAGGTCCACAGTTCTACCGCAACACGCCATTAAACCTCCGAGAAATATTGTCACAATTTTCCCAGAAGAAAGCAGCGATATTACAAATAGTGACGAAACGAAACGTAGAATCATGTCTTCTATGGCTCCGGTCGAAGAGAAATTAAAGATCCGTAATCTAAGAAAAATTGGAAATAACGGGTGTTTAATAGAGACACACACGAAAGAGGACTTAAATGTCGTACTTAAGAACGCTAATCTAGGAAAGGCAGGGTTAAAAGTTGGTCTACCGACCAAGAAAAACCCGCGAATGATAATCTATGACATTCCGAACGACTCAGAAGAAAGTAAAATCATTTCTGCGATAAAAGAGCAAAATCTTACAAGCCTATCCAACAGCAAAGTAAAAGATGATATCAAATTACTTTTTAAAACGGGAGACAAAAGAAAAGATACATCAAATTGGGTAGTTGAAGTATCGCCTGAAATCAGAGACGTTTTTAAAAAAGGAGGCAGAGTTTTCATTGGATGGTTCTCATGCTTCGTTCAGGATTACACAGCAGTCAGTAGATGCTACAAGTGTCAGAGCTTTGGCCACATTTCAAAGTACTGTAGAGCTACTAAAGATACATGTGGACACTGCGCTCAGGATGGCCACTCTTATCAAAATTGCCCCTCCAAAGATCTAAAGCCGTCTTGTACTAACTGTAAAAGAGTGAATAAATCACATGATCACTCCTCTCGTTCAAAGGACTGCCCAGCTTACATATTTGCCACGCAAAACTATATTTCGAAAATTGATTATGGTAAATAGGAATCATAGTCATAGGATCTCTGCGAATAACAAGACAAACAGCACTACAATTACCGGTCCTAACAGACAACAGACTAGGGCACGACACAATATTAGAATCGCACAAATTAACGCCAGGAACTCTAGAAATGTCATGGACGAGCTCAGACTCATAGCTGCGCAGAAAGAAATAGATATCTTAGCCATACACGAGCCGTACACATATGCCAACACCTGCAACATCAATAGCATGGGAATCAACTCCAAAGCAGTAATCGATACCAAAAAATTTTCTGACAACGCGTCGAAGAACTCCATTAAAAGTGCAATAGTCGTATTCAACTCAAAGCTCACCGTCCTCAAACTCGAACAATTTTGCAATACGCACTTTACTTGCATTGAGGTCACTACAGCTAAAAAGAAATTCTATATAATAAGCGCCTACTTCCAATGCTCAGACCGAATCGAACCGTACACGCACCACTTAGACAACATATTACACAAGCTGAGAAGGGAAAATACAATAGTACTTGCCGATACAAATGCAAAATCAGTTCTATGGCACAATGCTGAATCGGATAACAGAGGTCAAAAAATGGAAGATTTAATAGCACAACAAAACCTACACGTAGCCAACCTACCGTCAAGATTCACAACTTTCGACAATGACCGAGGGAAATCAAATATCGACGTTACACTCGCATCACATACCTTTTGCAGCTATATTCAAAACTGGAAAGTCCACGCTAACATCACAATGAGTGACCACAATCTTATTACCTTTGAGCTCAGTACACCGGCAATAGACGAACATTCCTCGCAGTTAAACCGCTTTAATTTTAAGCGAGCTAATTGGGAGAAATTCGAAAAGATCCTCCGACCTGCTGAAACTGGAGTAGATGCAGAGGAAGCTACACCAGAAGACGCTGAATTCCTAGCGGCTGAGGTGGAAACAAAACTAATCGACGCCTGCATCGAAACCATTCCACGGAAAAAGCGATTCAACAAATCGGTCCCCTGGTGGAACAGTGACCTTAACAATCTTAAGAAGCAGGTGCGCAATCTGAGAAGATTGTGCCAACAGACTAGAAATGTTACG
The DNA here is from genome assembly GCA_913789915.3 of Sphecodes monilicornis. Taxonomy (NCBI): domain Eukaryota; kingdom Metazoa; phylum Arthropoda; class Insecta; order Hymenoptera; family Halictidae; genus Sphecodes; species Sphecodes monilicornis. The sequence continues at coordinate 30,840 of CAJYYI030000001.1, forward strand.
CAACTGGATAGATTGAAATCACAATTCCGTAGTACACGAAATAGGTACAATGCACTAATCCGGAAAACAAAACTAAATAGCTGGCGCTCTTTCGTAACGGACAAAGGGAACTCAAATCCATGGGGAATTGTCTACAAACTACAGACGAACAAAGTGAATGCTTCCAAAGCCTGCAGCAGCATAGCTAGCAATGGGGAACATACAACAACCTGGGAACAGACCAAGCGAGTCCTCTTAAACAGCCTTGTACCCGACGACAATACTGAGACTGAAACTCGATGGCAAAAACATCTGCGTTCGAGAACCCAAATTCTTCCAATCACCGATAATACATCGTCTTTTACGGTCAATGAAATACGCGACGTAATAGCAAAACTTAAGAATAAAAAAGCCCCGGGAATAGACCTTCTGGAAGCCGAGATCATCAAGAAAGCCTGGCCAAAACTGCACAAGGAAATTACGCAAATGTTCAACAACTGCCTCTCATCCGGTCATTTCCCTGAGAGATGGAAGAAGGGAGTAATTAGAGTCCTCATCAAGGGCGACGATAAAGACGAATCGGACCCTAAATCTTATAGACCTATCTGCCTCCTACCAATATTAAGCAAAGTTCTGGAAAAATTAATTGCCACGAGATTATCGGATATTCTTGACACACACCTATATTCAGCCGAGCATCAATACGGCTTCCGCAGTGGTCGCTCAACGGTAGATGCTATCTGCCGAGTCCGACGAACAGTGGAACAGTATAATCAGAAATATGCAATAGCCCTACTTTTCGACATATCAGGTGCCTTCGATAACGTATGGTGGCCTGACATACTTGAGAACCTTAAAAGACGAAACTGCCCGCGCAACATGTACAAACTCATCCGAAGTTACCTCTCAGAAAGAACTGTTCAAATCCATGACAACAATTACACAATCTCCAAAACTGTCACCAAAGGCTGTCCGCAGGGATCTGTACTTGGACCCAAATTCTGGAATCTCATCTTTGACGATCTATTGAATACCATCTCGAGGAACAACGTCGATCATGTTGCATATGCAGACGACCTACTGGTTATTATCCCAGGAAACTCTAGATTGGAAGTCGAGATAAAAGCCAACGCAGCCACACAGATCATAATGAAATGGTGCGAAAAGCATAAACTTTCACTCTCACAGCACAAAACGGAAATGATACTTCTGAAAGGCTTTCTGGATATTAAAAGACCGCCTACAGTTAAAATAGGGACCACTTCTATAGCAATGAAAAATACCGTAAGGTACCTCGGTATTTTCTTCGGAACCAGATTTAATATCACTCCGCACATAGAACACATTACATGCAAAAGCAAGGTCATCTTCTACCGTTTTTCACAAATCGCAAAATCCTTCTGGGGACTCAATTACAAAACCATGCTGAGGATGTACAAAGGCGTCTTCCTAGCAATTGTTTGCTATGCAGCGGCTGGCTGGAGCGACAAACTAAATGTTCATCACACCAGGAAACTCCAACATGCTCAGAGATTTGCCCTCATTAGAACAACTAGAGCCTATCGCACAATCTCAAATGAAGCACTGAGAATAATAGCAGCCGTACCACCAATCGACCTGGTATTGTCGGAAAGAAGAGCAATACACAACATTAGGAATGGTGTAGAAGCCAGAATAGGTGA
>CAJYYI030000001.1:37500-48228 GCA_913789915.3 Sphecodes monilicornis
GCAAATCGGAGGTTGGTACGAAAGCAATACGCCGCTGGCAACTTGTCGTGCAAATCGGAGGTTGGTACGAAAGCAATACGCCGCTGGCAACTTGTCGTGCAATTCGGAGGTTGGTACGAAAGCAATACGCCGCTGGCAACTTGTCGTGCAATTCGGAGGTTGGTACCGAAGCAATACGCCGCTGGTAACTTGTCGTGCAATTCGGAGGTTGGTACGAAAGCAATACGCCGCTGGTAACTTGTCGTGCAATTCGGAGGTTGGTACGAAAGCAATACGCCGCTGGGAACTTGTCGTGCAATTTGGAGGTTGGTACCGAAGCAATACGCCGCTGGCAACTTGTCGTGCAATTCGGAGGTTGGTACGAAAGCAATACGCCGCTGGCAACTTGTCGTGCAATTCGGAGGTTGGTACCGAAGCAATACGCCGCTGGTAACTTGTCGTGCAATTCGGAGGTTGGTACGAAAGCAATACGCCGCTGGTAACTTGTCGTGCAATTCGGAGGTTGGTACGAAAGCAATACGCCGCTGGCAACTTGTCGTGCAAATCGGAGGTTGGTACGAAAGCAATACGCCGCTGGCAACTTGTCGTGCAAATCGGAGGTTGGTACGAAAGCAATACGCCGCTGGCAACTTGTCGTGCAATTCGGAGGTTGGTACCGAAGCAATACGCCGCTGGTAACTTGTCGTGCAATTCGGAGGTTGGTACGAAAGCAATACGCCGCTGGTAACTTGTCGTGCAATTCGGAGGTTGGTACGAAAGCAATACGCCGCTGGGAACTTGTCGTGCAATTCGGAGGTTGGTACCGAAGCAATACGCCGCTGGCAACTTGTCGTGCAATTCGGAGGTTGGTACGAAAGCAATACGCCGCTGGCAACTTGTCGTGCAATTCGGAGGTTGGTACCGAAGCAATACGCCGCTGGTAACTTGTCGTGCAATTCGGAGGTTGGTACGAAAGCAATACGCCGCTGGTAACTTGTCGTGCAATTCGGAGGTTGGTACGAAAGCAATACGCCGCTGGCAACTTGTCGTGCAAATCGGAGGTTGGTACGAAAGCAATACGCCGCTGGCAACTTGTCGTGCAAATCGGAGGTTGGTACGAAAGCAATACGCCGCTGGGAACTTGTCTTGCCGAACGATGACTGCTCCGTTTCAAAAATTATTACTCCGAAAGTACGCATCGGAGCTGTCTGTATTTTCTATATGTGTCTTAAAACGCACCGTTTAATCGATTGATATTGTTGAAATTCGTGAAATATAAATTTTGAAAGAGTTTCATACGTCGGTGAATGTGCCGCTGGGACTTAGAAAATTTTCGGAGCACGCCGCGAGAACGATCGCTGCTCCGTTTCAAAAATTATTACTCCGAAAGTACGCATCGGAGCAGTCTGCATTTTCAATATGTGTCTTAAAACGCACCGTTTAATCGATTGATATTGTTGAAATTCGTGAAAAATAAATTTTGAAAGAGTTTCATACGTCGGTGAATGTGTCGCTGGGACTTAGAAAATTTTCGGAGCACGCCGCGAGAACGATCGCTGCTCCGTTTCAAAAATTATTACTCCGAAAGTACGCATCGGAGCAGTCTGCATTTTCAATATGTGTCTTAAAACGCACCGTTTAATCGATTGATATTGTTGAAATTCGTGAAAAATAAATTTTGAAAGAGTTTCATACGTCGGTGAATGTGCCGCTGGGACTTAGAAAATTTTCGGAGCACGCCGCGAGAACGATCGCTGCTCCGTTTCAAAAATTATTACTCCGAAAGTACGCATCGGAGCAGTCTGCATTTTCAATATGTGTCTTAAAACGCACCGTTTAATCGATTGATATTGTTGAAATTCGTGAAAAATAAATTTTGAAAGAGTTTCATACGTCGGTGAATGTGTCGCTGGGACTTAGAAAATTTTCGGAGCACGCCGCGAGAACGATCGCTGCTCCGTTTCAAAAATTATTACTCCGAAAGTACGCATCGGAGCAGTCTGCATTTTCAATATGTGTCTTAAAACGCACCGTTTAATCGATTGATATTGTTGAAATTCGTGAAAAATAAATTTTGAAAGAGTTTCATACGTCGGTGAATGTGCCGCTGGGACTTAGAAAATTTTCGGAGCACGCCGCGAGAACGATCGCTGCTCCGTTTCAAAAATTATTACTCCGAAAGTACGCATCGGAGCAGTCTGCATTTTCAATATGTGTCTTAAAACGCACCGTTTAATCGATTGATATTGTTGAAATTCGTGAAAAATAAATTTTGAAAGAGTTTCATACGTCGGTGAATGTGTCGCTGGGACTTAGAAAATTTTCGGAGCACGCCGCGAGAACGATCGCTGCTCCGTTTCAAAAATTATTACTCCGAAAGTACGCATCGGAGCAGTCTGCATTTTCAATATGTGTCTTAAAACGCACCGTTTAATCGATTGATATTGTTGAAATTCGTGAAAAATAAATTTTGAAAGAGTTTCATACGTCGGTGAATGTGCCGCTGGGACTTAGAAAATTTTCGGAGCACGCCGCGAGAACGATCGCTGCTCCGTTTCAAAAATTATTACTCCGAAAGTACGCATCGGAGCAGTCTGCATTTTCAATATGTGTCTTAAAACGCACCGTTTAATCGATTGATATTGTTGAAATTCGTGAAAAATAAATTTTGAAAGAGTTTCATACGTCGGTGAATGTGCCGCTGGGACTTAGAAAATTTTCGGAGCACGCCGCGAGAACGATCGCTGCTCCGTTTCAAAAATTATTACTCCGAAAGTACGCATCGGAGCAGTCTGCATTTTCAATATGTGTCTTAAAACGCACCGTTTAATCGATTGATATTGTTGAAATTCGTGAAAAATAAATTTTGAAAGAGTTTCATACGTCGGTGAATGTGCCGCTGGGACTTAGAAAATTTTCGGAGCACGCCGCGAGAACGATCGCTGCTCCGTTTCAAAAATTATTACTCCGAAAGTACGCATCGGAGCAGTCTGCATTTTCAATATGTGTCTTAAAACGCACCGTTTAATCGATTGATATTGTTGAAATTCGTGAAAAATAAATTTTGAAAGAGTTTCATACGTCGGTGAATGTGCCGCTGGGACTTAGAAAATTTTCGGAGCACGCCGCGAGAACGATCGCTGCTCCGTTTCAAAAATTATTACTCCGAAAGTACGCATCGGAGCAGTCTGCATTTTCAATATGTGTCTTAAAACGCACCGTTTAATCGATTGATATTGTTGAAATTCGTGAAAAATAAATTTTGAAAGAGTTTCATACGTCGGTGAATGTGTCGCTGGGACTTAGAAAATTTTCGGAGCACGCCGCGAGAACGATCGCTGCTCCGTTTCAAAAATTATTACTCCGAAAGTACGCATCGGAGCAGTCTGCATTTTCAATATGTGTCTTAAAACGCACCGTTTAATCGATTGATATTGTTGAAATTCGTGAAAAATAAATTTTGAAAGAGTTTCATACGTCGGTGAATGTGCCGCTGGGACTTAGAAAATTTTCGGAGCACGCCGCGAGAACGATCGCTGCTCCGTTTCAAAAATTATTACTCCGAAAGTACGCATCGGAGCAGTCTGCATTTTCAATATGTGTCTTAAAACGCACCGTTTAATCGATTGATATTGTTGAAATTCGTGAAAAATAAATTTTGAAAGAGTTTCATACGTCGGTGAATGTGTCGCTGGGACTTAGAAAATTTTCGGAGCACGCCGCGAGAACGATCGCTGCTCCGTTTCAAAAATTATTACTCCGAAAGTACGCATCGGAGCAGTCTGCATTTTCAATATGTGTCTTAAAACGCACCGTTTAATCGATTGATATTGTTGAAATTCGTGAAAAATAAATTTTGAAAGAGTTTCATACGTCGGTGAATGTGCCGCTGGGACTTAGAAAATTTTCGGAGCACGCCGCGAGAACGATCGCTGCTCCGTTTCAAAAATTATTACTCCGAAAGTACGCATCGGAGCAGTCTGCATTTTCAATATGTGTCTTAAAACGCACCGTTTAATCGATTGATATTGTTGAAATTCGTGAAAAATAAATTTTGAAAGAGTTTCATACGTCGGTGAATGTGCCGCTGGGACTTAGAAAATTTTCGGAGCACGCCGCGAGAACGATCGCTGCTCCGTTTCAAAAATTATTACTCCGAAAGTACGCATCGGAGCAGTCTGCATTTTCAATATGTGTCTTAAAACGCACCGTTTAATCGATTGATATTGTTGAAATTCGTGAAAAATAAATTTTGAAAGAGTTTCATACGTCGGTGAATGTGCCGCTGGGACTTAGAAAATTTTCGGAGCACGCCGCGAGAACGATCGCTGCTCCGTTTCAAAAATTATTACTCCGAAAGTACGCATCGGAGCAGTCTGCATTTTCAATATGTGTCTTAAAACGCACCGTTTAATCGATTGATATTGTTGAAATTCGTGAAAAATAAATTTTGAAAGAGTTTCATACGTCGGTGAATGTGCCGCTGGGACTTAGAAAATTTTCGGAGCACGCCGCGAGAACGATCGCTGCTCCGTTTCAAAAATTATTACTCCGAAAGTACGCATCGGAGCAGTCTGCATTTTCAATATGTGTCTTAAAACGCACCGTTTAATCGATTGATATTGTTGAAATTCGTGAAAAATAAATTTTGAAAGAGTTTCATACGTCGGTGAATGTGCCGCTGGGACTTAGAAAATTTTCGGAGCACGCCGCGAGAACGATCGCTGCTCCGTTTCAAAAATTATTACTCCGAAAGTACGCATCGGAGCAGTCTGCATTTTCAATATGTGTCTTAAAACGCACCGTTTAATCGATTGATATTGTTGAAATTCGTGAAAAATAAATTTTGAAAGAGTTTCATACGTCGATGAATGTGCCGCGGGACTTAGAAAATTTTCGGAGCGCACCGCTCCGAGTAGTACGCTCGGCCATTATTTGCAATTATTTTTGTTAATATGCTTCAGAACGAATTTTTAATACGATATTTGTTGTTAAAACGCCAATTGTTACAATGATCTAACATTAAAAATCGTTTAAGAACATTATTAAAAAAGTTTACTCTTGACCGTGAGAGCTAAAAAATTTTCGGAGTACCGTGATATATAATGAAAAGTTGTGTATTTTATGTAGAATAATCTAGTAATGTGAAAATTTGTTGAATTTGAGAACGCCTTTTTTCGCGGTGAACGTGCCGCGGGACTTGGAAAATTTTCGGAGCGCGCCGCTCCGAGTAGTACGCTCGCCCATTATTTGCAATTATTTTTGTTAATATGCTTCAGAACGAATTTTTATTACGATATTTGTTGTTAAAACACTAATTGTTACAATGATCTAACATTAAAAATCGTTTAAGAACATTATTAAAAAAGTTTACTCTTGACCGTGAGGACTTAGAGAATTTTCGGAGCGCGCCGCTCCGAGTAGTACGCTCGCCCATTATTTGCAATTATTTTTGTTAATATGCTTCAGAACGAATTTTTATTACGATATTTGTTGTTAAAACACTAATTGTTACAATGATCTAACATTAAAAATCGTTTAAGAACATTATTAAAAAAGTTTACTCTTGACCGTGAGGACTTAGAGAATTTTCGGAGCGCGCCGCTCCGAGTAGTACGCTCGCCCATTATTTGCAATTATTTTTGTTAATATGCTTCAGAACGAATTTTTATTACGATATTTGTTGTTAAAACACTAATTGTTACAATGATCTAACATTAAAAATCGTTTAAGAACATTATTAAAAAAGTTTACTCTTGACCGTGAGAGCTAAAAAATTTTCGGAGTACCGTGATATATAATGAAAAGTTGTGTATTTTATGTAGAATAATCTAGTAATGTGAAAATTTGTTGAATTTGAGAAAAAAAATTTTCACTCATTTTTGCGGCTAAGTCCGAAGAGCCTTCTCGAACGGGCTGTTGCCGCGGCGGTTTACCACCATAAGCGCGCGTGCTAAACTCCGTGCGGCGCCGGCGTCACGGCCGGCCGTTCGGTATCTATAAGGGACACGACGGTCCGGACGAGTCGGTCGGTTCAGCGCGCGCTCGTGGCTATTCTACGATCTCGGTCGAGAAGCAGTCCACGGCGCCTCGAGACTTCGGTCTCGACTGTTTCGCACCGTGCTTCGTATCGGATTATTCTCTACACAGCATTGCCACGGGTCGGTGTCTAAGACCGAATGGCCCTTATGTGGCGAGCCTCCTTCGGAGGTTGGTGACTTGTATGCACTTTCGTGTGTATACTCGTACTAACTGAGCATCAACTCATATGTCCGAGCGACGAATTTATACGAGATGAGAGAGTAACAGAGGAGTGTCTTCTAAAGACGAAATATATAAGAAGCCGATGCGCAAACGATGTTTGGCATACGGAAGAGAGAAAAATAAGATTTTGAAATATATAGAGGTGTCCTAAGTCGATATGCCTAGCACGAGCGGAAGAACACGCTTTCTCGCAAGTCACAGCATGTGTCCTGTCCGCGCTTCCTCGGTACTTGTGCCGATTATGTCCAGCTCAGTGGTTACGTGCTTCCGCGATGGATGTTCAGCGTGAGCGTACGTGCTTCCACGATTTTAGGGCACCACCCGAAAAAAGGAAATTGGCAAATAAAATTTACAGAAACCTATCCCTGTATGATCTGAAAACTTGTTTCAAAAGGTATATTTTAAAGGAATTTGAACAAGTTAAAATATATCTTGGGCAAAGGTATTTTCTAAAGGAATTGTCCAAGATATGTAACCGAGAACGAAAGGTATGTTTAAAAGGAATTCGTTCGAGGTGTGTGTATAACCGTTCAAAAGGTATGTTTAAAAGGAATTTGAACGGTTAAAAGAAGAGAGAGTGAGGAGGAGAAATATCCGTTCAAAAAGGTATATATAAAGGAATTTTTGAACATTGAGAGGATATTTGAGAATGGGAGAAGGAAAAAGTGTCGTCGACCTGTCTCATTGAGAGCTGGCGATGCAAAGGCACACATGCAAATAAGAATATTATATATAGAGCGACGCAAAAATTTGTCGAAGCTCCCTGGTTGATCCTGCCAGTAGTCATATGCTTGTCTCAAAGATTAAGCCATGCATGTCTCAGTACATGCCGTATTAAGGTGAAACCGCGAATGGCTCATTAAATCAGTTATGGTTCCTTAGATCGTACCAACATTTACTTGGATAACTGTGGTAATTCTAGAGCTAATACATGCAAAACAGAGTTCCGACCAGAGATGGTAGGAACGCTTTTATTAGATCAAAACCAATCGGTGGCGGGCGTTTACGTTCGTCCATCGTTTGCTTTGGTGACTCTGAATAACTTTGTGCTGATCGCATGGTCATCTAGCACCGGCGACGCATCTTTCAAATGTCTGCCTTATCAACTGTCGATGGTAGGTTCTGCGCCTACCATGGTTGTAACGGGTAACGGGGAATCAGGGTTCGATTCCGGAGAGGGAGCCTGAGAAACGGCTACCACATCCAAGGAAGGCAGCAGGCGCGCAAATTACCCACGTCCGGCACGGGGAGGTAGTGACCGAAAAATAACGATACGGGACTCATCCGAGAGCCCCGTAATCGGAATGAGTACACTTTAAATCCTTTAACGAGGATCCATTGGAGGCAAGTCTGGTGCCAGCAGCCGCGGTAATTCCAGCTCCAATAGCGTATATTAAAGTTGTTGCGGTTAAAAAGCTCGTAGTTGAATCTGTGTGTCACAGTGTCGGTTCACCGCTCGCGGTGTTTAACTGGCATTATGTGGTACGTCCTACCGGTGGGCTTGCTCTTCACGGGGCGGTCCAACTAATATCCCATCGCGGTGCTCTTCACTGAGTGTCGAGGTGGGCCGGTACGTTTACTTTGAACAAAGTAGAGTGCTCAAAGCAGGCTACCTTCGCCTGAATACTGTGTGCATGGAATAATGGAATAGGACCTCGGTCTATTTTGTTGGTTTTCGAGAACCCCGAGGTAATGATTAATAGGGACAGAGGGGGGCATTCGTATTGCGACGTTAGAGGTGAAATCTTGGATCGTCGCAAGACGGACAGAAGCGAAAGCATTTGCCCAAAAATGTTTTCATTAATCAAGAACGAAAGTTAGAGGTTCGAAGGCGATCAGATACCGCCCTAGTTCTAACCATAAACGATGCCAGCTAGCGATCCGCCGAAGTTCCTACGATGACTCGGCGGGCAGCTTCCGGGAAACCAAAGCTTTTGGGTTCCGGGGGAAGTATGGTTGCAAAGCTGAAACTTAAAGGAATTGACGGAAGGGCACCACCAGGAGTGGAGCCTGCGGCTTAATTTGACTCAACACGGGAAACCTCACCAGGCCCGGACACCGGAAGGATTGACAGATTGATAGCTCTTTCTTGATTCGGTGGGTGGTGGTGCATGGCCGTTCTTAGTTGGTGGAGCGATTTGTCTGGTTAATTCCGATAACGAACGAGACTCTAGCCTGCTAAATAGACGTAACTTATGGTATCTCGAAGGCCCCCGGCTTCTGTCGGTGGGTTTTTACTACCAACGTACAAACAAATCTTCTTAGAGGGACAGGCGGCTTCTAGCCGCACGAGATTGAGCAATAACAGGTCTGTGATGCCCTTAGATGTTCTGGGCCGCACGCGCGCTACACTGAAGGAATCAGCGTGTTTTCCCTGGCCGAAAGGCCCGGGTAACCCGCTGAACCTCCTTCGTGCTAGGGATTGGGGCTTGCAATTATTCCCCATGAACGAGGAATTCCCAGTAAGCGCGAGTCATAAGCTCGCGTTGATTACGTCCCTGCCCTTTGTACACACCGCCCGTCGCTACTACCGATTGAATGATTTAGTGAGGTCTTCGGACTAGTACGCGGCAATGTTTCGGCATTGCCGATGTTGCCGGGAAGATGACCAAACTTGATGATTTAGAGGAAGTAAAAGTCGTAACAAGGTTTCCGTAGGTGAACCTGCGGAAGGATCATTACAAGTACGTAAAACTACTGTAAGACAAAAACGAAAAATCTATGACAATATAAAAACAGAAATTCTCACAGGAGAGAGATGCAAAAGGTATTTTTTAAAGAAATTTGCTCTCCTGTGTCTCGTCATCGTACGATGATGAAAATATATATAAAACTCTCTCGGGGAGTTCCAAGGTATTGCTTTAAAGAAATACTCTCCGAGAGAGAGACAGAGAGAAAAGACAGCTTACGTGAGGAGAGAGCACTCATAGAGAAGACTCTCCCGTCTGTCGTGACCGTAAAATTGAAAGCGCATATAGAGAGCCCGCCAGACCATTTGTGCACACATATATATATATATACACACGGCTGCGCTCATTTCGACAATGGGACGAAATCTCAAACGAGAGACGAATGACACGACACACCGATATATCACCTCGTGTGCTTGCGTGAAGGTGAAGCATCGCATTATTATATCTATCTCTCGTTTATACCTGGAGTCTGTACTCGGGTCTTCGGGAATCGTGTACATATTACCGACGTTCGCATTTACAAACTCGAACGAATCGGTACCATGCGATTTCCGTCGGACGCTGATGATACAACTCAAACACGAACGGCGAGAATCGATGTTTTTTTCACCCGCCACACAATATCTGATACTGTGTGTGTCGCCGTCGTCTCTTTGAGAGAAAATACCTCGTGTCAAAGAGTTAGATTTACGCCTTTGGTCTGCGTGTGGAGGCTCTCGATAAATTTCGGACATTATTACGGCCGTAAGAACAGGGATGCAAGCGTCGATTAGAATCCAAATGTCGCGCTTCCTCGGTCTTCGGTCTGTGTATAGTATCCGAAACGTCCATTCGAGAGACGGTGTGTGTGTCTCCTCATCTTTCACGATAGATTGAGAGAGAGGTGTACCACACAGGGTAGCCTGGAAAACCGCGGTTGAACGTTGCTCGTTCACGAACGATATATCCGACTATATATTAGTAGGAGATGTGTAGTATAGAAGAGACGGGAGAAAATGTGGACCGGCTGTGAAGCTCGTTTTTTTTAAAGCTGTACAACGAGAGTCTTGACACCCTACTCCTGTGGCCATAGCGCACAAGAGCTTGGGACGAATGACCGTGTACGGCCAGAGCCGGCTGCGAAGTCCCGCGAAATCTGTCTCTCTTTCTACATATATCATCTCTCTATGTATATCGGAGTTCGCGTATAACCAAGAGCACTAAACGTCGCCGCAATGCGCGTTCGTTGTGACACGAAATTCGAGAGGACCGGCTGCGAAGCTCGCTTTTAAAGCCGTGCGTCGCGAGTCCGACACCCGTCTCTGCCCGCGTACCGCGGCCACGAGTATTGGGACGAACGACCGCGCACGGCCAGAGCCGGCTGTGAAGTCCGTTTGTATCGATCGCGTTCAACAACGCGCAAAGAGAGAGTGCAAAGGGAGAGAGAGAAAAGAGAATTTGTTTCGAGAGGACCGGCTGCGAAGCTCGCTTTTAAAGCTGTGCGTCGCGAGTCCGACACCCGTCTCTGCCGCGTACTGCGGCACGAGTATTGGGACGAACGACCGCGCACGGCCAGCAGAGCCGGCTGTGAAGTCCGTTAGTATCGAATAATATGGTTCGCAAACTCTCTCCAAAGCGCAGCACACGACGCAACTCTTGAGAAACTTTATTTCGAAAGTAGTAGGAGGAGGAGGAGGAGGAGTAGGAGGACCGGCTGTGAAGCTCGCTTTTAAAGCCGTGCGTCGCGAGTCCGACACCCGTCTCTGCCGCGTACCGCGGTCACGAGTATTGGGACGAACGACCGCGCACGGCC
>CAJYYI030000002.1:0-12500 GCA_913789915.3 Sphecodes monilicornis
GTAACCAAATACTGCTTGCGTTGCTCTTCTAAGTCCCCGCCGTCGCTTACCTCTCCAAGAGACACAATTGGTATATTATAAGAAAAATTGTGTGGAGGGCGCAAAGAGCGTTTCTGAGTCGGGTTGCGAAGAAGATGCTATATATACGTACGAGCGATGGATGGGCGTATCGTCGGCGTTTGACGCGGTTCTGTGTGAAAATTGCCAATTTCGCATTGCGTTGTACTGTTTCCGGAGACGAAGACGATGGGTATATCTGACGTGTATCACACGGACTTGCGTGAGTGTTTTCGGCGTCGCGAGTCGTGTTTATTCATGTATAAACACGACCGCCCGCGAACACCGCTCCGTGCGCGACAGATCGAAATCTCTCTCTCCGCGTGGAACGGCTCGCATTCGCGGAAGAAGCGTTTCGCGCTCTCGAACGTTATACGCGCTCCCGACGTCGCCTGAAATGATGCGTATTCATATCCGAAAGGTTATACAATACATAAAAAGAGTCGACACACAGAGAGACGACTACAGAGAGAATGGACACAAATACAAAATGAAAGAGAGGAGATATTAATATGTGTTTGCACGCACAACGTAAGCCCCAGGGAGAGAGATATTGACGTACGCCTGCGCGTGGAGATGTGCCTCTAAGTAAAAACACGCGTCGACGCGGAGGGTCGTCGTTGCTAGCGACTTCCGACAAACACAAAATTGATCTTGAAAGAGACGAGAGAAGAAGAGAGTTCTTCGCGAGAGAGAGATGAGGTTTCTCGTTCTACGAACGCTTTGACGATCGATGGACAAACGTAGAGAGACAACAGCCAAAATGTTGTTGGCATTGTGCGGGATGCGCACGCGTACTTGTATCGGGTGGAGATAAATAATATCTCCCCGTCTCGTCGCGTGTCCTCGCCGATCCACGACAAGAGTTGTGTTTCTCTCGCCATCGCCACGTTCGTTTGAATTGAATGACGACCAAGATATTCCAAGACCTCTCGCGTGTCTCTTTCTCTCTCTTTTTCATTTTCGTGTTTGATCGGATAATATCGCGACGCAGCGTTTCTGTACCCCCGTGTGTCTGTGTGTAAAATAATAGAGAGAACACCCACCGGGTTACCGATATACACAACTCCTCTATGGAGTGGCTTTCGAACTTCGTTGTTGTCATTCACACAAATATCTCTCCGAAACATGCTCGGCCGAAGGTAACAGAAAAGACCCGTTTTTGTCGGTCGCCCCATACACGAGCGTGTGTGTAACGTTGTGTCGTTATCCTTAATGTCTTTTATTCTTCATTGTCGTACGCGAGACCGCGCGATCCGAGAGAGGATCGTCCAGCGAGAGTTTCCGTTCGACGACGAAATGAAGAAATTGAATTTTATAGACAGAGAGAGACAGACGACACACGCCACACGCGCGAAGTTTGGCGAGGCGCATAAGGCAAAATCTTGATATTATTATCGAATTGGTGTTCTTTTCGAAGCTTCGTCGAGAGAGAAGTTTTGTTTTCATTTTTTTTTTTTTTGTGCTCCTCTGTACGCTCTCGAGCGACGAACTCTTTTTTTTTGTTTTAACGCTTTCGGGGTGTAATACAAGAAAGAAAAAAAAATTATTTTTTTTTCACGTTTGACGACCTCAGAGTAGGCGAGATTACCCGCTGAATTTAAGCATATTACTAAGCGGAGGAAAAGAAACTAACAAGGATTTCCTTAGTAGCTGCGAGCGAACAGGAATTAGCCCAGCACTGAATCCCGCGGTTCCGCCGTTGGGAAATGTAGTGTTCAGGAGGGTCAGTTTATCCCGTGACGTCGAACCGCGTCCAAGTCCATCTTGAATGGGGCCATTTACCCGTAGAGGGTGCCAGGCCCGTAGCGACCGGTACGCGTTTCGGGAGGACCTCTCCTTAGAGTCGGGTTGCTTGAGAGTGCAGCCCTAAGTGGGTGGTAAACTCCATCTAAGGCTAAATATGACCACGAGACCGATAGCGAACAAGTACCGTGAGGGAAAGTTGAAAAGAACTTTGAAGAGAGAGTTCAAGAGTACGTGAAACCGTTCAGGGGTAAACCTGAGAAACCCAAAAGATCGAATGGGGAGATTCATCGTCGACGAGGCTGGCTTCCGTTGGTGCGCAGATAGCCCGCAATGGTGCCTTCGTGGTTACCAGTGCGAGGGTACACCACCTTCGGCAAATGTTCCGGCTACGTAGTCGTGCACTTCTCCCTTAGTAGAACGTCGCGACCCGTTGCGTGTCGGTCTACGGCCCGAGTTTGTTGACTGTCGTGTCGCCATCGCGCGCACACGGCAGACGCTCGGTCTCGCCTGGCCGGCTGCGTGACGGTACTCTGACGGTATCGGGCCGCAACCAATCCATTCTCGAATGTTTGTGCGTCAGGCCCGCCGCAAGCTCGGTTTTCTACCCGGAGGCACGGACCTGGTGCCGGCTCCGGGCCTAACCAGCTGTTAGCAGGCGGTGTCCTCGGACTGGCCAAGCTTTGAATTACCGGTCAGCGACGCTACTGCTTTGGGTACTCTCAGGACCCGTCTTGAAACACGGACCAAGGAGTCTAACATGTGCGCGAGTCATTGGGACATTGAAACCTAAAGGCGCAATGAAAGTGAAGGTCGTACCTTGCGTCGACCAAGGGAGGATGGGCCGCGTCACGATGCGGCCTCGCACTCCCGGGGCGTCTCGTTCTCATTGCGAGAAGAGGCGCACCCAGAGCGTACACGTTGGGACCCGAAAGATGGTGAACTATGCCTGGTCAGGACGAAGTCAGGGGAAACCCTGATGGAGGTCCGTAGCGATTCTGACGTGCAAATCGATCGTCGGAACTGGGTATAGGGGCGAAAGACTAATCGAACCATCTAGTAGCTGGTTCCCTCCGAAGTTTCCCTCAGGATAGCTGGCACTCGCTCGTTCCTCTTTGTGAACGCGTGCGAGTCTCATCTGGTAAAGCGAATGATTAGAGGCCTTGGGGCCGAAACGACCTCAACCTATTCTCAAACTTTAAATGGGTGAGATCTCTGGCTTGCTTGGATCAATGAAGCCACGAGATTTTGGATCAGAGTGCCAAGTGGGCCAATTTTGGTAAGCAGAACTGGCGCTGTGGGATGAACCAAACGCAGAGTTAAGGCGCCTAAGTCGACGCTTATGGGATACCATGAAAGGCGTTGGTTGCTTAAGACAGCAGGACGGTGGCCATGGAAGTCGGAATCCGCTAAGGAGTGTGTAACAACTCACCTGCCGAAGCAACTAGCCCTGAAAATGGATGGCGCTGAAGCGTCGCGCCTATACTCCGCCGTCAGCGGCAAGTGGGGCTGGACGCGTCGATGTCGCGCGTTTACGCGCGCTCGGCCGTCCTCCATGAAGCTCTGACGAGTAGGAGGGTCGCGGCGGTGTGCGCAGAAGGGTCTGGGCGTGAGCCTGCCTGGAGCCGCCGTCGGTGCAGATCTTGGTGGTAGTAGCAAATACTCCAGCGAGGCCCTGGAGGACTGACGTGGAGAAGGGTTTCGTGTGAACAGCCGTTGCACACGAGTCAGTCGATCCTAAGCCCTAAGAGAAATCCTATGTAGATGAGGTGTCTCTAAATTAGAGAATAACACACACCCATCGGGCGAAAGGGAATCCGGTTTCTATTCCGGAACCCGGCAGCGGAACCGCATACCATTCGGGCCCTCGTAAGAGTGTTCGTCGGGGTAACCCAAAATGACCTGGAGACGCCGTCGGGAGATCCGGGGAGAGTTTTCTTTTCTGTATAAGCGTTCGAGTTCCCTGGAAACCTCTAGCAGGGAGATAGGGTTTGGAACGCGAAGAGCACCGCAGTTGCGGCGGTGTCCGGATCTTCCCCTCGGACCTTGAAAATCCAGGAGAGGGCCACGTGGAGGTGTCGCGCCGGTTCGTACCCATATCCGCAGCAGGTCTCCAAGGTAAAGAGCCTCTAGTCGATAGATTAATGTAGGTAAGGGAAGTCGGCAAATTGGATCCGTAACTTCGGAATAAGGATTGGCTCTGAGGAGCGGGGCGTGTCGGGCTTGGTCGGGAAGCGGGTCTGGCTGACGTGCCGGGCCTGGGCGAGGTGCAACACGACTTTTTGTCGTGGGAATCCGAGCTCGGTCCCGTGCCTTGGCCTCCCGCGGATCTTCCTTGCTGCGAGGCTTCCGTCTAGAACGGTCGTCCTCTTCGGCCGCCATTCAACGCTCAGCTCAGAACTGGCACGGACTAGGGGAATCCGACTGTCTAATTAAAACAAAGCATTGCGATGGCCCCCACGGGTGTTGACGCAATGTGATTTCTGCCCAGTGCTCTGAATGTCAACGTGAAGAAATTCAAAAAAGCGCGGGTAAACGGCGGGAGTAACTATGACTCTCTTAAGGCATAGTTGCCCCAGGAGTTGTGTGTATCAACTACTGATACGCGCTCTCCTGCCAAATGGAGGAGCTGGGGTCAGGGCATGGTGAATCCAACACCTTCGTCACCATGTCGTCTGGAAACCCTCCTCAAGGCCATTCTCACGTCCGATCCTTAGGCAAGATCACGTGGCGCCGGGAAAAGGACCAAAGTAGTGCCTGGTCCGAGCTAACGAGTTGGCCGAAACACTGGCGTAAGCCGAATGAATCTGTCGGGTTTGCAGCCCGACCGGTTCATGCCTTCGGGCACTTATAATTGCAACAAAGAATACAACAAGCCTCGGATTGGTGGATACATCCACTCGGGGAGACACTAACTCTCCGAGTTATGACGACAACAGCGCTTCGAATAAGGATTACGAGATAGGATACGATAAAGTAGTATGTAAGACCTGTAAAATTGATCTCAGCGATCGATCATCCGCTAGCGCAGCACAACACCAGCGGCGCTGCAACGCACCTCCTAGGCAAACCGACGGATACAAGTGTGAAGTGTGCAATGGTATATTCAAGAGCTATGCCGGGTTGCGTCAACATCAACGGAAAGCACATATTGAGCAATATAACAGTGCGGATCTAGAATTACGGAATAAGCGACTTGTGACATCGAGGGCACAGTATACTGACGGCGAGGTCAAGGCGATAGCGTATGAAGAAGCTAGACTTCCAAACCGAACCAACTTGTTGGTGAAGGACATAATACGCATATTATCCGAAGCATCTGCTCGACCAGCTGAAGGTATTAAAAAATTACGCCAAAAAGATACGTATAAGAAATACCTATCTGAAGCCCTCGAGGAAATTAGTACAGGAAGCATCCGGAGAACGTGTCCACTAACTCCAAGGATACACCTTCATAGGCTCGAAGCATCCCATTCACCTGGACGGGTGCAAGAACGACAAGATGGTGCACATCATCCAGCTACCCAAGACGACAAGGATAATGTTATATCCTCCACTGAGATACGCACCCTCCTATGCGGGCTAAAGGAACAACTGACAAGCTCTATGACCAATATAGTAGATGCCGTACTTGATAATGCTCCATTGGAAGACATCATGGCCATGCTCGACAGGTACATCACAGAAATACCTGCCTGGGGTTTTGAAAAAGATACTCACTCTAACAACAACAACAAACATCAGAATAACAATAGTAAATGCAAAAACAATAACAATAACAAAAAGGTGCATAAACAAAACAATAATAAAAATGACAGAGATAACAGTGATAAGAATACCAGAAACAACAATAGTAACAAATGTAAGAATATAGATAACAGCCGTAAACAAAAGAACACACGTCGTAATAGAAAACCATGTGATAAACGCATAGGAAACCGGTCAAAAAAGAAATCAAGTGAATACGCACGAATGCAGAAACTGTATAAGAAGAACCCCAGCCAGGTAGCAGAACACATTTTAACAGGAAATCAACTGAATGTGTCTGAGACACCCACCATAGACGAATTCGCTGAATTCTACAAAAAATTATTCTCTCCGAAAGATTTAGGTTGGAAACCCACAGAAACTGGACCAGATGCCACCATAGACCTGGCCCATCCGATCTCAAATGTAGAAGTCCACGAGCAATTGGCCAAATTAAAGGAATCTGCACCGGGAGTTGATGCGATCAACAGACAGTCTCTTCGGCAGATGCCGCGATCTGATCTACATGCCCTCCTGAACATCCTATGGGGAATAAAAACACTACCACCTATATTGCGGTTGAATAGGACGACTCTATTACCTAAGAGTGGGGATCTCACCAATCCCAAACAGTGGCGACCAATAACAATATCCAGCAGGTTACTTCGTCTACTAAATAAAATAATTGTTACACGATTAGAAAATCACATTTGCCTATCACATACCCAACGCGGTTTTACCAAAATAGACGGCATTATAGCAAACACCACAATTCTACAGACAATAATAAAAACCAACAGAAATAAATCGAAACCGTTCATTGTTTTATCTATAGATCTCGCCAAAGCTTTTGACTCCGTTAATATTACATCAATAATCAGTGCCCTAATTAATAAAGGAGTAGACGCTCATACCATAGAATATATTAAAAGTACCTACAACGAAGTAACTACAATCCTGGAATGTCACGGCCTACGGTCCGAGTCGATCCCCATCAGACGTGGGGTAAAACAAGGAGACCCCATGTCAGGATTCCTATTCAACCTTGTAATCGACGATCTTCTACGAAAACTAGATCAGCGCGAAGGCATAACAGTTAACAATGCCAAAATAACAACTATGGCATTCGCCGATGATATTGTCATATTTGCACCAAACTTGAAAGTCATGCACAGCCACATCAGAGTAATTGAAGGGTTCTTCAAAAAGCATGGGCTCGAAGTCAACGTAGCTAAATGTGCGGCGTTTCAAAACCTAACCGTCCCTGGGACAAAACGCTTAGTAGTTGACACACAATCGCATTTGCGTATTAATGGGTCACCTGTACCAACCTTGGGTGTCGCATCACAGTTAAAATATTTAGGCTATAACTATACATACTGTGGTGCCATTACGCCATCTCCCTCGAAGATGGAAGAAATGCTCGGTAAGCTAAAGAAAAGCCCCCTTAAACCTTGGCAAAAACTGAACATACTGCAGAGATATTTAATTCCACGATTACACCACGGACTACAGACAATGGACATTAATAAAAAGAAGTTAAAATACATTGACAGCTGCATTATAAAATTCGTGAAATACATACTACACCTTCCAATAACCACTCCGACCCCATACATCCATGCCCCTCTCAGGAATGGCGGCCTTGGAATACCGGCAATCAGTTTGCATGTCTCTGCGGTGTACTTACGACGTATCGAGCGCCTGAAGATTCGAGGTGATGAAACAACGCAAAAAGTTCTAGATACACCAACAATAGAACGCCTTGTGTGTCGATTAAGAAAGATCCTTCAAAATGTAAATCTTGCGTCAAAAAAAGCAACTCAGCAATTTTGGGCCGAACAGTTACACAACTCCGCACTCGGCGCGGGGCTGAGTTCTATGCGTCCGGGAGTATCATCATGGATATATGACCCACCCAACCACTGGAAAGGTAGGGACTACATAGGTGCAATCCAATTAAGAATTGGCTTATTGCCGACGAAAGGTGCACCATACATGTCCAACACGGACTGCAGGAATCCATCCTGTGCCGGGTTACGTGAATCAGTTTACCATATACTCCAAAGGTGCCCGGTAACTCACCTCATTCGCGTCAATAGGCATGACAATATCAATAAAATAATTAAAACCTCTTTGGACAAATGCAATATAACAAATGAAAATGCACCCAGATTCTCCACGCAAACCGATAGATATATACCAGATATAATAGCAGTAAAAGACAGCACGGCATATGTAATAGAAACCACAATAGCATATGAGTCCAAACCAACGTCAATAATTAACGCATATAATATAAAGAAACAGAAGTATAACAAACCGGATTTAGTTAAAAAAATAACAGACACTTACCGGGTACAGCGAGTAAAATTCATGCCGTTTGTGGTGGGCGCTCGCGGATGTTGGCCTGATACCAATGATTATATAATACAGGAATTTAATTTATCATTTAAACTTCGAAATATTGCGTGTACAGCAGCCCTCCAATGGGGAGTCTCCACACATCGAACGTTTATGAGCACAGTGTGGAGGCAAACAAATAGATAACAAGATTAGGAATACGTCTAATAATCATTAGTAGTTTACTACTCGCGAATTCTTTTATTTTATTTTCTCTCTTTTTCGTTTCTTGCATTATTATTATAATTATTATTATTACAGTACACTTCCTTATATATAAAATACGAACTTTTCGTTTATTTTTAGTATATGTTACGTTTCTAAAGGGGTACTGATATTTTAACATGTACTCGTTTCTTTTCATTAATTAATTAATAAGTGAATCCTTTCATGCGCGCTTAAGTAATATATTACATGTAATCGCCTACCAGCGGGCGCACAATACAAATACACTGGAAATATTGTTAAACATTACATCGCATATATTAGCAAATGTTCTAGCCAAATGCCTCGTCATCTAATTAGTGACGCGCATGAATGGATTAACGAGATTCCCTCTGTCCCTATCTACTGGCGGGGGCGACATTTTGACACTCTCACGGGTTGAAATGAGCACCACTGACTGCCAAAAGGTGCTCTGCACGATCCGAGCTGAAGTGGTGAATCAGTAATGACGATCGAAATCGAACGGAAACCTCGTACAAGGGTCAAAAGCTATGCGTACGAAGGTTACGTTCGTCGACACGTCACTATATGTGCGTGCCGAGCTGGTACGACACGGACCCGTATCAGCGTAGCGACATAATAACATCGCTTTGCGTCTACGTCCGCGCATAAGCCCGAAAAAGCTGCTAGAACATCCAAGCATGCTAATAGATGCTGAGAGCCGCAAGCTCCGAGCATTCTATCATGGAAGGCGCTAGAGGCCATACACCTCTAGCTTAAAAGATGTCGCTACTAGCAGAAAAACCTCGAGGATAAGTTGGATGAGGTGTTCGGATCCTCGGAAATGTCGAAAGTCGCAAAGGGACCTAGTGTCCTAGCTGTGCTTGTGCCTCCACGGGGTACCGCTGGATAGCGTGTTCTTGTTGGAGCATGTGAACTAAACGAAGCACAGTGGAGTGGAGGAGACAACCACTCAAAGTCCACGTCTCCCACGTGTTTGCCGTGCGTGGCGACCTTTGTCGTCGGAAAAGAGGATCCTGGGATCTGAGGAGGCCCTCTCCTGCGGGTGAGACGTCTCCAACACGTACCTTTGGCCTCTGCTTCGGCTAGATGGGCGGCTAGGCGAGACAAAGTAACCCTGTGCCTAGTCAATCGGCTTGGAACGACCGTAAACTATTAGCGAGCGGCGCTCTGTCGGGCGAGGAAGTGGGCTCTAAGGTCTTTTGCTTGCCAATTGATCTGGATGATCCGCGGACTATATCCTGGGTGATGTCCTAACCTGACCGGATGGCAGGTTCCATATTGAGGGTCCGAGGAGGCCGGGACACGCAGCGGGAAGAAAATAAGCATAACTAATATGGGTAAAATAACAAATTCGAACGTCAAATCGACGGGAACAGCGCAAGGCCCTGCCGAGCGTGAAGTCGTCGTTGCAGAGGGGACAGACGTCGGTGATATTCCCGACCGAATTCCCTCCAAGTCTGGAAAAGAGAGGACCGATGCTGTGCCGAAAGGCCGCTTCGTGGTGTCCCTCAAGAGGTGTAAACCACCTAATGGCCCAGTCGATCCTGCCGGGAAGAAAGAGGATGTACCGGCAGCCGACGGGGTTAAAGATAAGAAGAAGACCGAAAAGTCTTCCTCTAAGAAGGGCTCTTCTTCGACCGGGAAGAGCTCCAAAAAAGGGGGGCAAGGTGCTAACCCTGCCTCCAAGAAAGGCAAGAGCGGGCCCGCTGGGGATAAGGAACCCGAGCCCGACTCACACCCTGATAAGGATGAAGACGACGAAGTCGTTGATTCCGCAAAAGTCAAGCCAAAGGGCGGCAAGAAGGTTTCACCGACCGGAAAGCCATCCAAAGGCAGACCGAGAAAGAAGTCGGTGGGGGCGACTTCTGGATCGTTGGTACGGCCTCTCGATCTCATCAGAGACGAAGCCTCTAAGCAAGTGAAGGAGGTTGGCATCGTGGTCACCGCGGATAAATCCCGGGTCACGAAAGAAGCTGCCTCTCGGATCTTGCTTAGTGTGAGCACGCTCAGCGAGCTTGTCCAGGAACTGGCTCTTCGGAACAGCTACCTAGAGGGACAACTCGCCGCGACCAAAAGCGAACTTAGCAAAGCTCGCTTGGAAGCGAAGAGCGTAGGGAAGACGTCGCCGACTGCCCCGCGGTCAAAGACGAATTCCCTTGCTGGTAAGCACGCCAACTTGACCTACGCGCAAGCGGTTAAGGTCGAGTGCAACAAAGTTGCTCAAGACGCGGTGAAACCACCACAACATGTGGTGAAGATCTTCCCGCCGAAGGGCAAGGAGCAAAACAGCGACCTTACAAAGGCAACTGTTTTCTCCCTGGTGAAACCAGGCGAAGCAAAGATCCGCGTAAAGTCGGTTCGACGCATCCACTCCGGTGGCATAGCCGTCGAGACTGAACGCAAAGAGGATCTTAAAGCTTTCGCTGAAAATAGCCAGCTTAAAGATAGTGGACTCTCAGTCAACATTCAGACAAAGAGGAACCCGTTACTTATAGTATACGATGTTCCTAAAGAAATGTCTAAAGACGAAGTTTCTGACAGGTTGTGGAATCAGAACTTCGGAGAGATGACCCGAAAGGAATTCGTCTCTAACTTCAAGGTCGGCTTCAAAGCTGGATCAGGGAGCAGGGAGACGACCAATTGGGTCATCGAAGTCAGTCCGCAGACACGGCTGCGACTGAAGAGTGGGGAAGGCCGAGTTTACATGGGCTGGTCGTCTTGTCGTGTACAGGACTACGTCTCGGTAACTCGGTGCTTCAAGTGCCAGAAGTTTGGCCATACGGCTAAAAGATGCAAGTACAAGGAAGACGTATGCGGTCACTGCGCCGAAAAAGGGCATACCTTTGCCTCGTGCAGCAACAAGAGTAAGCCACCGGTTTGCTCGAATTGCAAAGATCGAGGCAAGTCGCACGACCATAAGTCCAGAGACAAACTGTGCGCATCCTACCAGGTTGCGTTGCAGCAAATTGTAGCTCAGACCAATTATGGTTAAAAGAGCCGAAAGCGAACGATCTCAGACGCGAATTCGAGTGATGCAGCATAACATGCAGCGAGCTCGAATAGTAACTGACGAGATACGAAATGTTATGCATCAGGAGAGCATAGATGTGTTGCTCGCGCAGGAGCCATACAGCTGTCGGGGCAAATTGTCCGGGCTGGGGATTGCGACGAGAGTGGTCGCGGATGGCGACCGGCCAATGGCGGCTTTAGCCGTCACGAACCGGGACCTAGAAGTGACTAAAATCTCTCAACTATGCGACACTCATCTCTCTTGCGCATGCATTAATGGCACATTCGGAGACGTCTATCTAGTAAGTCAATACTTTCAATATTCGGAAGAAATTGAGCCAAGTTTGACGAAACTAGAGAAAGTACTTACGGTACTTAAACGCAGCAGAGTCGTGATTTCGGCCGATGTCAACGCAAAATCTCCACTATGGGGAAGCGCGACGACAGACGCTAGGGGAGGTAAACTCGAAGAGTTTATAGCTCGTCACGACTTGGTTGTATTGAACGAGGCTGGTAGTATTCCCACATACTCCAGCTCGACTGGAGAGTCCACGATCGATGTCACGCTAGCGACAAGTGACATGTCCGGCACAGTGCGAGGTTGGAAAGTCCGAAAGGACCTGACGACCAGCGACCACCGTGTCATCGAATTTTCGTTGCAGTTCGCCAACGCGGTAGAAAATCGGCACCTTGAAGGGCGTTTTCATCTGCAAAGTGCGAACTGGCCCAGATTCGAACAAGCGCTGCTGGAAAGCAAGAGGAACTTACCCTCCCGGCCGAATAGCCGAGGCGAGGTCGAACATCTAGCACAGGAACTCGAGCAATCGATTGTCCAAGCGTGCAGTTCTTCAATGCGATCTAAGCGGTGGCACTCCAAATCTGTCCCGTGGTGGACACCAGATTTGACAAGACGGAAGAAGCGAGTCTATAGACTTAGACGAGCCTTCCAAAACTCGAGTTGTTCGGAGGAAGAGAGAGCGGCGCGTAAAGCGGAGTATCTAATTCAGAGAAAAGCTTACACGGCTGCGGTGAAAGCTGCGAGGATGCAAAGTTGGAAGGACTTTGTAACCGAGCAGGGGAACAAAGAGCCATGGGGTCTTGTTTACAAGATCTCAAGAAACAAACTGAATGTCGAGACTGCGGTTTCGAACATTCGGACAGAAGAAGGACATACGATGGATTGGAAATCCACGGCGTCTGCGCTGCTGGAGTCGTTAATCCCGGACGATTCGTCCGAGAGCGACACTCCTGAACACGAACGAGCCAGGCGTGAATCCGCTACCGAGCCACTAAGCGAAAACGATCGTGTTTTCTCTTATAAGGAGCTTGAAGACGCGGTGAAACACCTG
>CAJYYI030000002.1:17500-20000 GCA_913789915.3 Sphecodes monilicornis
AACGTACGCATCGGAGCTGTCTGTATTTTCTATATGTGTCTTAAAACGCACCGTTTAATCGATTGATATTGCTGAAATTCGTGAAAAATAAATTTTGAAAGAGTTTCATACGTCGGTGAATGTGCCGCTGGGACTTAGAAAATTTTCGGAGCACGCCGCGAGAACGATCGCTGCTCCGTTTCAAAAATTATTACTCCGAAAGTACGCATCGGAGCAGTCTGCATTTTCAATATGTGTCTTAAAACGCACCGTTTAATCGATTGATATTGTTGAAATTCGTGAAAAATAAATTTTGAAAGAGTTTCATACGTCGGTGAATGTGTCGCTGGGACTTAGAAAATTTTCGGAGCACGCCGCGAGAACGATCGCTGCTCCGTTTCAAAAATTATTACTCCGAAAGTACGCATCGGAGCAGTCTGCATTTTCAATATGTGTCTTAAAACGCACCGTTTAATCGATTGATATTGTTGAAATTCGTGAAAAATAAATTTTGAAAGAGTTTCATACGTCGGTGAATGTGCCGCTGGGACTTAGAAAATTTTCGGAGCACGCCGCGAGAACGATCGCTGCTCCGTTTCAAAAATTATTACTCCGAAAGTACGCATCGGAGCAGTCTGCATTTTCAATATGTGTCTTAAAACGCACCGTTTAATCGATTGATATTGTTGAAATTCGTGAAAAATAAATTTTGAAAGAGTTTCATACGTCGGTGAATGTGCCGCTGGGACTTAGAAAATTTTCGGAGCACGCCGCGAGAACGATCGCTGCTCCGTTTCAAAAATTATTACTCCGAAAGTACGCATCGGAGCAGTCTGCATTTTCAATATGTGTCTTAAAACGCACCGTTTAATCGATTGATATTGTTGAAATTCGTGAAAAATAAATTTTGAAAGAGTTTCATACGTCGATGAATGTGCCGCGGGACTTAGAAAATTTTCGGAGCGCACCGCTCCGAGTAGTACGCTCGGCCATTATTTGCAATTATTTTTGTTAATATGCTTCAGAACGAATTTTTAATACGATATTTGTTGTTAAAACGCCAATTGTTACAATGATCTAACATTAAAAATCGTTTAAGAACATTATTAAAAAAGTTTACTCTTGACCGTGAGAGCTAAAAAATTTTCGGAGTACCGTGATATATAATGAAAAGTTGTGTATTTTATGTAGAATAATCTAGTAATGTGAAAATTTGTTGAATTTGAGAACGCCTTTTTTCGCGGTGAACGTGCCGCGGGACTTGGAAAATTTTCGGAGCGCGCCGCTCCGAGTAGTACGCTCGCCCATTATTTGCAATTATTTTTGTTAATATGCTTCAGAACGAATTTTTATTACGATATTTGTTGTTAAAACACTAATTGTTACAATGATCTAACATTAAAAATCGTTTAAGAACATTATTAAAAAAGTTTACTCTTGACCGTGAGGACTTAGAGAATTTTCGGAGCGCGCCGCTCCGAGTAGTACGCTCGCCCATTATTTGCAATTATTTTTGTTAATATGCTTCAGAACGAATTTTTATTACGATATTTGTTGTTAAAACACTAATTGTTACAATGATCTAACATTAAAAATCGTTTAAGAACATTATTAAAAAAGTTTACTCTTGACCGTGAGGACTTAGAGAATTTTCGGAGCGCGCCGCTCCGAGTAGTACGCTCGCCCATTATTTGCAATTATTTTTGTTAATATGCTTCAGAACGAATTTTTATTACGATATTTGTTGTTAAAACACTAATTGTTACAATGATCTAACATTAAAAATCGTTTAAGAACATTATTAAAAAAGTTTACTCTTGACCGTGAGAGCTAAAAAATTTTCGGAGTACCGTGATATATAATGAAAAGTTGTGTATTTTATGTAGAATAATCTAGTAATGTGAAAATTTGTTGAATTTGAGAAAAAAAATTTTCACTCATTTTTGCGGCTAAGTCCGAAGAGCCTTCTCGAACGGGCTGTTGCCGCGGCGGTTTACCACCATAAGCGCGCGTGCTAAACTCCGTGCGGCGCCGGCGTCACGGCCGGCCGTTCGGTATCTATAAGGGACACGACGGTCCGGACGAGTCGGTCGGTTCAGCGCGCGCTCGTGGCTATTCTACGATCTCGGTCGAGAAGCAGTCCACGGCGCCTCGAGACTTCGGTCTCGACTGTTTCGCACCGTGCTTCGTATCGGATTATTCTCTACACAGCATTGCCACGGGTCGGTGTCTAAGACCGAATGGCCCTTATGTGGCGAGCCTCCTTCGGAGGTTGGTGACTTGTATGCACTTTCGTGTGTATACTCGTACTAACTGAGCATCAACTCATATGTCCGAGCGACGAATTTATACGAGATGAGAGAGTAACAGAGGAGTGTCTTCTAAAGACGAAATATATAAGAAGCCGATGCGCAAACGATGTTTGGCATACGGAAGAGAGAAAAATAAGATTTTGAAATATATAGAGGTGTCCTAAGTCGATATGCCTAGCACGAGCGGAAGAACACGCTTTCTCGCAAGT
>CAJYYI030000002.1:22500-25000 GCA_913789915.3 Sphecodes monilicornis
CTGTAAGACAAAAACGAAAAATCTATGACAATATAAAAACAGAAATTCTCACAGGAGAGAGATGCAAAAGGTATTTTTTAAAGAAATTTGCTCTCCTGTGTCTCGTCATCGTACGATGATGAAAATATATATAAAACTCTCTCGGGGAGTTCCAAGGTATTGCTTTAAAGAAATACTCTCCGAGAGAGAGACAGAGAGAAAAGACAGCTTACGTGAGGAGAGAGCACTCATAGAGAAGACTCTCCCGTCTGTCGTGACCGTAAAATTGAAAGCGCATATAGAGAGCCCGCCAGACCATTTGTGCACACATATATATATATATACACACGGCTGCGCTCATTTCGACAATGGGACGAAATCTCAAACGAGAGACGAATGACACGACACACCGATATATCACCTCGTGTGCTTGCGTGAAGGTGAAGCATCGCATTATTATATCTATCTCTCGTTTATACCTGGAGTCTGTACTCGGGTCTTCGGGAATCGTGTACATATTACCGACGTTCGCATTTACAAACTCGAACGAATCGGTACCATGCGATTTCCGTCGGACGCTGATGATACAACTCAAACACGAACGGCGAGAATCGATGTTTTTTTCACCCGCCACACAATATCTGATACTGTGTGTGTCGCCGTCGTCTCTTTGAGAGAAAATACCTCGTGTCAAAGAGTTAGATTTACGCCTTTGGTCTGCGTGTGGAGGCTCTCGATAAATTTCGGACATTATTACGGCCGTAAGAACAGGGATGCAAGCGTCGATTAGAATCCAAATGTCGCGCTTCCTCGGTCTTCGGTCTGTGTATAGTATCCGAAACGTCCATTCGAGAGACGGTGTGTGTGTCTCCTCATCTTTCACGATAGATTGAGAGAGAGGTGTACCACACAGGGTAGCCTGGAAAACCGCGGTTGAACGTTGCTCGTTCACGAACGATATATCCGACTATATATTAGTAGGAGATGTGTAGTATAGAAGAGACGGGAGAAAATGTGGACCGGCTGTGAAGCTCGTTTTTTTAAAGCTGTACAACGAGAGTCTTGACACCCTACTCCTGTGGCCATAGCGCACAAGAGCTTGGGACGAATGACCGTGTACGGCCAGAGCCGGCTGCGAAGTCCCGCGAAATCTGTCTCTCTTTCTACATATATCATCTCTCTATGTATATCGGAGTTCGCGTATAACCAAGAGCACTAAACGTCGCCGCAATGCGCGTTCGTTGTGACACGAAATTCGAGAGGACCGGCTGCGAAGCTCGCTTTTAAAGCCGTGCGTCGCGAGTCCGACACCCGTCTCTGCCCGCGTACCGCGGCCACGAGTATTGGGACGAACGACCGCGCACGGCCAGAGCCGGCTGTGAAGTCCGTTTGTATCGATCGCGTTCAACAACGCGCAAAGAGAGAGTGCAAAGGGAGAGAGAGAAAAGAGAATTTGTTTCGAGAGGACCGGCTGCGAAGCTCGCTTTTAAAGCTGTGCGTCGCGAGTCCGACACCCGTCTCTGCCGCGTACTGCGGCACGAGTATTGGGACGAACGACCGCGCACGGCCAGCAGAGCCGGCTGTGAAGTCCGTTAGTATCGAATAATATGGTTCGCAAACTCTCTCCAAAGCGCAGCACACGACGCAACTCTTGAGAAACTTTATTTCGAAAGTAGTAGGAGGAGGAGGAGGAGGAGTAGGAGGACCGGCTGTGAAGCTCGCTTTTAAAGCCGTGCGTCGCGAGTCCGACACCCGTCTCTGCCGCGTACCGCGGTCACGAGTATTGGGACGAACGACCGCGCACGGCCAGAGCCGGCCGTGAGTCCCCTCTCCCCTCATCTAACCCAGACCTAACTTATCGAAATCGTTCTCGACAAAAAAGAGGAGAGAGTGTGTGTATGGAGAGGAGGAATCGTCTGGATCCATGTATCGGGTTGTCTCTACGAAAAGACCCCGTCGTTTTCAGATTTCCCCTCTCTGTGTTTTCCATTTTAAGGCTTTTCAATGTACTATTCGCCCGGCCGTCAGATACGCGAGACGAGCGTTGTGCTCTCTCTCGACCGTACTCTGACGGTTTCCGTCTTAACGGGACGTTCGTGTCGTTTTTTTTTTTTTTTAAAAAAAAAACGACGCCTGAATCTCCTTCGCGCGCTGGTTGGAGTTTTCAGGTATCGGCGTTCTTACGAACCGCAGAACAAGAGACATACACATATATACGATTGATGATCAATCAAATTATATACGATTACCCTGAACGGTGGATCACTTGGCTCGTGGGTCGATGAAGAACGCAGCTAATTGCGCGTCAACGTGTGAACTGCAGGACACATGAACATCGACATTTCGAACGCACATTGCGGTCCACGGATACAATTCCTGGACCACGCCTGGCTGAGGGTCGTTTACGTAACCAAATACTGCTTGCGTTGCTCTTCTAAGTCCCCGCCGTCGCTTACCTCTCCAAGAGACACAATTGGTATATTATAAGAAAAATTGTGTGGAGGGCGCAAAGAGCGTTTCT
>CAJYYI030000002.1:32500-37500 GCA_913789915.3 Sphecodes monilicornis
GTCGTGCAAATCGTAGGTTGGTACTGAAGCAATACGCCGCTGGGAACTTGTCGTGCAATTCGGAGGTTGGTACTGAAGCAATACGCCGCTGGGAACTTGTCGTGCAATTCGGAGGTTGGTACTGAAGCAATACGCCGCTGGGAACTTGTCGTGCAAATCGGAGGTTGGTACGAAAGCAATACGCCGCTGGCAACTTGTCTTGCAGATCGGAGGTACTACTCAAGCAATACGCCGCTGGGAACTTGTCGTGCAATTCGAAGGTTGGTACCGAAGCAATACGCCGCTGGCAACTTGTCGTGCAATTCGGAGGTTGGTACGAAAGCAATACGCCGCTGGCAACTTGTCGTGCAAATCGTAGGTTGGTACTGAAGCAATACGCCGCTGGGAACTTGTCGTGCAATTCGGAGGTTGGTACTGAAGCAATACGCCGCTGGGAACTTGTCGTGCAAATCGGAGGTTGGTACGAAAGCAATACGCCGCTGGCAACTTGTCTTGCAGATCGGAGGTTACTACTCAAGCAATACGCCGCTGGGAACTTGTCGTGCAATTCGAAGGTTGGTACCGAAGCAATACGCCGCTGGCAACTTGTCGTGCAATTCGGAGGTTGGTACGAAAGCAATACGCCGCTGGCAACTTGTCGTGCAAATCGTAGGTTGGTACTGAAGCAATACGCCGCTGGGAACTTGTCGTGCAATTCGGAGGTTGGTACTGAAGCAATACGCCGCTGGGAACTTGTCGTGCAAATCGGAGGTTGGTACGAAAGCAATACGCCGCTGGCAACTTGTCTTGCAGATCGGAGGTTACTACTCAAGCAATACGCCGCTGGGAACTTGTCGTGCAATTCGGAGGTTGGTACCGAAGCAATACGCCGCTGGCAACTTGTCGTGCAATTCGGAGGTTGGTACGAAAGCAATACGCCGCTGGCAACTTGTCGTGCAAATCGTAGGTTGGTACTGAAGCAATACGCCGCTGGGAACTTGTCGTGCAATTCGGAGGTTGGTACGAAAGCAATACGCCGCTGGCAACTTGTCGTGCAATTCGGAGGTTGGTACGAAAGCAATACGCCGCTGGCAACTTGTCGTGCAAATCGTAGGTTGGTACGAAAGCAATACGCCGCTGGCAACTTGTCGTGCAATTCGGAGGTTGGTACGAAAGCAATACGCCGCTGGCAACTTGTCGTGCAAATCGTAGGTTGGTACTGAAGCAATACGCCGCTGGGAACTTGTCGTGCAATTCGGAGGTTGGTACGAAAGCAATACGCCGCTGGCAACTTGTCGTGCAAATCGTAGGTTGGTACTGAAGCAATACGCCGCTGGCCACTTGTCTTGCATATCGGAGGTTTCTACTCAAGCAATACGCCGCTGGGAACTTGTCGTGCAATTCGAAGGTTGGTACCGAAGCAATACGCCGCTGGCAACTTGTCGTGCAATTCGGAGGTTGGTACGAAAGCAATACGCCGCTGGCAACTTGTCGTGCAAAATCGTAGGTTGGTACTGAAGCAATACGCCGCTGGGAACTTGTCGTGCAATTCGGAGGTTGGTACGAAAGCAATACGCCGCTGGCAACTTGTCGTGCAATTCGGAGGTTGGTACGAAAGCAATACGCCGCTGGCAACTTGTCGTGCAAATCGTAGGTTGGTACGAAAGCAATACGCCGCTGGCAACTTGTCGTGCAGATCGGAGGTTACTACTCAAGCAATACGCCGCTGGGAACTTGTCGTGCAATTCGGAGGTTGGTACCGAAGCAATACGCCGCTGGCAACTTGTCGTGCAATTCGGAGGTTGGTACGAAAGCAATACGCCGCTGGCAACTTGTCGTGCAATTCGGAGGTTGGTACCGAAGCAATACGCCGCTGGTAACTTGTCGTGCAATTCGGAGGTTGGTACGAAAGCAATACGCCGCTGGTAACTTGTCGTGCAATTCGGAGGTTGGTACGAAAGCAATACGCCGCTGGCAACTTGTCGTGCAAATCGGAGGTTGGTACGAAAGCAATACGCCGCTGGCAACTTGTCGTGCAGATCGGAGGTTACTACTCAAGCAATACGCCGCTGGGAACTTGTCGTGCAATTCGGAGGTTGGTACGAAAGCAATACGCCGCTGGCAACTTGTCGTGCAAATCGGAGGTTGGTACGAAAGCAATACGCCGCTGGGAACTTGTCTTGCCGAACGATGACTGCTCCGTTTCAAAAATTATTACTCCGAAAGTACGCATCGGAGCTGTCTGTATTTTCTATATGTGTCTTAAAACGCACCGTTTAATCGATTGATATTGCTGAAATTCGTGAAAAATAAATTTTGAAAGAGTTTCATACGTCGGTGAATGTGCCGCTGGGACTTAGAAAATTTTCGGAGCACGCCGCGAGAACGATCGCTGCTCCGTTTCAAAAATTATTACTCCGAAAGTACGCATCGGAGCAGTCTGCATTTTCAATATGTGTCTTAAAACGCACCGTTTAATCGATTGATATTGTTGAAATTCGTGAAAAATAAATTTTGAAAGAGTTTCATACGTCGGTGAATGTGTCGCTGGGACTTAGAAAATTTTCGGAGCACGCCGCGAGAACGATCGCTGCTCCGTTTCAAAAATTATTACTCCGAAAGTACGCATCGGAGCAGTCTGCATTTTCAATATGTGTCTTAAAACGCACCGTTTAATCGATTGATATTGCTGAAATTCGTGAAAAATAAATTTTGAAAGAGTTTCATACGTCGGTGAATGTGTCGCTGGGACTTAGAAAATTTTCGGAGCACGCCGCGAGAACGATCGCTGCTCCGTTTCAAAAATTATTACTCCGAAAGTACGCATCGGAGCAGTCTGCATTTTCAATATGTGTCTTAAAACGCACCGTTTAATCGATTGATATTGTTGAAATTCGTGAAAAATAAATTTTGAAAGAGTTTCATACGTCGGTGAATGTGTCGCTGGGACTTAGAAAATTTTCGGAGCACGCCGCGAGAACGATCGCTGCTCCGTTTCAAAAATTATTACTCCGAAAGTACGCATCGGAGCAGTCTGCATTTTCAATATGTGTCTTAAAACGCACCGTTTAATCGATTGATATTGCTGAAATTCGTGAAAAATAAATTTTGAAAGAGTTTCATACGTCGGTGAATGTGCCGCTGGGACTTAGAAAATTTTCGGAGCACGCCGCGAGAACGATCGCTGCTCCGTTTCAAAAATTATTACTCCGAAAGTACGCATCGGAGCAGTCTGCATTTTCAATATGTGTCTTAAAACGCACCCGTTTAATCGATTGATATTGCTGAAATTCGTGAAAAATAAATTTTGAAAGAGTTTCATACGTCGGTGAATGTGCCGCTGGGACTTAGAAAATTTTCGGAGCACGCCGCGAGAACGATCGCTGCTCCGTTTCAAAAATTATTACTCCGAAAGTACGCATCGGAGCAGTCTGCATTTTCAATATGTGTCTTAAAACGCACCGTTTAATCGATTGATATTGTTGAAATTCGTGAAAAATAAATTTGAAAGAGTTTCATACGTCGGTGAATGTGTCGCTGGGACTTAGAAAATTTTCGGAGCACGCCGCGAGAACGATCGCTGCTCCGTTTCAAAAATTATTACTCCGAAAGTACGCATCGGAGCAGTCTGCATTTTCAATATGTGTCTTAAAACGCACCGTTTAATCGATTGATATTGCTGAAATTCGTGAAAAATAAATTTTGAAAGAGTTTCATACGTCGGTGAATGTGCCGCTGGGACTTAGAAAATTTTCGGAGCACGCCGCGAGAACGATCGCTGCTCCGTTTCAAAAATTATTACTCCGAAAGTACGCATCGGAGCAGTCTGCATTTTCAATATGTGTCTTAAAACGCACCGTTTAATCGATTGATATTGCTGAAATTCGTGAAAAATAAATTTTGAAAGAGTTTCATACGTCGGTGAATGTGCCGCTGGGACTTAGAAAATTTTCGGAGCACGCCCGCGAGAACGATCGCTGCTCCGTTTCAAAAATTATTACTCCGAAAGTACGCATCGGAGCAGTCTGCATTTTCAATATGTGTCTTAAAACGCACCGTTTAATCGATTGATATTGTTGAAATTCGTGAAAAATAAATTTTGAAAGAGTTTCATACGTCGGTGAATGTGTCGCTGGGACTTAGAAAATTTCGGAGCACGCCGCGAGAACGATCGCTGCTCCGTTTCAAAAATTATTACTCCGAAAGTACGCATCGGAGCAGTCTGCATTTTCAATATGTGTCCTTAAAACGCACCGTTTAA
Source organism: Sphecodes monilicornis (assembly GCA_913789915.3). Lineage (NCBI taxonomy): Eukaryota > Metazoa > Arthropoda > Insecta > Hymenoptera > Halictidae > Sphecodes > Sphecodes monilicornis. Next base: position 36,741 of record CAJYYI030000002.1, read on the forward strand.
TCGATTGATATTGCTGAAATTCGTGAAAAATAAATTTGAAAGAGTTTCATACGTCGGTGAATGTGCCGCTGGGACTTAGAAAATTTTCGGAGCGCACCGCTCCGAGTAGTACGCTCGGCCATTATTTGCAATTATTTTTGTTAATATGCTTCAGAACGAATTTTTAATACGATATTTGTTGTTAAAACGCCAATTGTTACAATGATCTAACATTAAAAATCGTTTAAGAACATTATTAAAAAAGTTTACTCTTGACCGTGAGAGCTAAAAAATTTTCGGAGTACCGTGATATATAATGAAAAGTTGTGTATTTTATGTAGAATAATCTAGTAATGTGAAAATTTGTTGAATTTGAGAACGCCTTTTTTCGCGGTGAACGTGCCGCGGACTTGGAAAATTTTCGGAGCGCGCCGCTCCGAGTAGTACGCTCGCCCATTATTTGCAATTATTTTTGTTAATATGCTTCAGAACGAATTTTTATTACGATATTTGTTGTTAAAACACTAATTGTTACAATGATCTAACATTAAAAATCGTTTAAGAACATTATTAAAAAAGTTTACTCTTGACCGTGAGGACTTGGAGAATTTTCGGAGCGCGCCGCTCCGAGTAGTACGCTCGCCCATTATTTGCAATTATTTTTGTTAATATGCTTCAGAACGAATTTTTATTACGATATTTGTTGTTAAAACACTAATTGTTACAATGATCTAACATTAAAAATCGTTTAAGAACATTATTAAAAAAGTTTACTCTTGAC
>CAJYYI030000003.1:0-2500 GCA_913789915.3 Sphecodes monilicornis
ATAACCTTTCGGATATGAATACGCATCATTTCAGGCGACGTCGGGAGCGCGTATAACGTTCGAGAGCGCGAAATTCCGCGAATGCGAGCCGTTCCACGCGGAGAGAGAGATTTCGATCTGTCGCGCACGGAGCGGTGTTCGCGGGCGGTCGTGTTTATACATGAATAAACCCGACTCGCGACGCCGAAAACACTCACGCAAGTCCGTGTGATACACGTCAGATACCCATCGTCTTCGTCTCCGGAAACAGTACAACGCAATGCGAAATTGGCAATTTTCACACAGAACCGCGTCAAACGCCGACGAATACGCCCATCCATCGCTCGTACGTATATATAGCATCTTCTTCGCAACCCGACTCAGAAACGCTCTTTGCGCCCTCCACACAATTTTTCTTATAATATACCAATTGTGTCTCTTGGAGAGGTAAGCGACGGCGGGGACTTAGAAGAGCAACGCAAGCAGTATTTGGTTACGTAAACGACCCTCAGCCAGGCGTGGTCCAGGAATTGTATCCGTGGACCGCAATGTGCGTTCGAAATGTCGATGTTCATGTGTCCTGCAGTTCACACGTTGACGCGCAATTAGCTGCGTTCTTCATCGACCCCACGAGCCAAGTGATCCACCGTTCAGGGTAATCGTATATAATTTGATTGATCATCAATCGTATATATGGTGTATGTCTCTTGTTCTGCGGTTCGTAAGAACGCCGATACCTGAAAACTCCAACCAGCGCGCGAAGGAGATTCAGGCGTCGTTTTTTTTTTTAAAAAAAAAAAAAAAACGACACGAACGTCCCGTTAAGACGGAAACCGTCAGAGTACGGTCTGAGAGAGAGCACAACGCTCGTCTCGCGTATCTGACGGCCGGGCGAATAGTACATTGAAAAGCCTTAAAATGGAAAACACAGAGAGGGAAATCTGAAAACGACGGGGTCTTTTCGTAGAGACAACCCGATACATGGATCCAGACGATTCCTCCTCTCCATACACACACTCTCTCCTCTTTTTTGTCGAGAACGATTTCGATAAGTTAGGTCTGGGTTAGATGAGGGGAGAGGGGGACTCACGGCCGGCTCTGGCCGTGCGCGGTCGTTCGTCCCAATACTCGTGACCGCGGTACGCGGCAGAGACGGGTGTCGGACTCGCGACGCACGGCTTTAAAAGCGAGCTTCACAGCCGGTCCTCACTACTCCTCCTCCTCCTCCTCCTCCTACTACTTTCGAAATAAAGTTTCTCAAGAGTTGCGTCGTGTGCTGCGCTTTGGAGAGAGTTTGCGAACCATATTATTCGAATACTAACGGACTTCACAGCCGGCTCTGCTGGCCGTGCGCGGTCGTTCGTCCCAATACTCGTGCCGCAGTACGCGGCAGAGACGGGTGTCGGACTCGCGACGCACAGCTTTAAAAGCGAGCTTCGCAGCCGGTCCTCTCGAAACCAAATTCTCTTTTCTCTCTCTCCCTTTGCACTCTCTCTTTGCGCGTTGTTGAACGCGATCGATACAAACGGACTTCACAGCCGGCTCTGGCCGTGCGCGGTCGTTCGTCCCAATACTCGAGGCCGCGGTACGCGGGCAGAGACGGGTGTCGGACTCGCGACGCACGGCTTTAAAAGCGAGCTTCGCAGCCGGTCCTCTCGAATTTCGTGTCACAACGAACGCGCATTGCGGCGACGTTTAGTGCTCTTGGTTATACGCGAACTCCGATATACATAGAGAGATGATATATGTAGAAAGAGAGACAGATTTCGCGGGACTTCGCAGCCGGCTCTGGCCGTACACGGTCATTCGTCCCAAGCTCTTGTGCGCTATGGCCACAGGAGTAGGGTGTCAAGACTCTCAGTTGTACAGCTTTAAAAAAAACGAGCTTCACAGCCGGTCCACATTTTCTCCCGTCTCTTCTATACTACACATCTCCTACTAATATATAGTCGGATATATCGTTCGTGAACGAGGCAACGTTCATACCGCGGTTTTCCAGGCTACCCTGTGTGGTACACCTCTCTCTCAATCTATCGTGAAAGATGAGGAGACACACACACCGTCTCTCGAATGGACGTTTCGGATACTATACACAGACCGAAGACCGAGGAAGCGCGACATTTGGATTCTAATCGACGCTTGCATCCCTGTTCTTACGGCCGTAATAATGTCCGAAAATTTATCGAGAGCCTCCACAACGCAGACCAAAGGCGTAAAATCTAACTCTTTGACACGAGGTATTTTCTCTCAAAGAGACGACGGCGACACACACAGTATCAGATATTGTGTGGCGGGTGAAAAAAACATCGATTCTCGCCGTTCGTGTTTGAGTTGTATCATCAGCGTCCGACGGAAATCGCATGGTACCGATTCGTTCGAGTTTGTAAATGCGAACGTCGGTAATATGTACACGATTCCCGAAGACCCGAGTACAGACTCCAGGTATAAACGAGAGATAGATATAATAATGCGATGCTTCACCTTCACGCAAGCACACGAGGTGATATATCGGTGTGTCGTG
>CAJYYI030000003.1:5000-7500 GCA_913789915.3 Sphecodes monilicornis
ACTCTCTCTTCTTTTAACCGTTCAAATTCCTTTTAAACATACCTTTTGAACGGTTATACACACACCTCGAACGAATTCCTTTTAAACATACCTTTCGTTCTCGGTTACATATCTTGGACAATTCCTTTAGAAAATACCTTTGCCCAAGATATATTTTAACTTGTTCAAATTCCTTTTAAATATACCTTTTGAAACAAGTTTTCAGATCATACAGGGATAGGTTTCTGTAAATTTTATTTGCCAATTTCCTTTTTTCGGGTGGTGCCCTAAAATCGTGGAAGCACGTACGCTCACGCTGAACATCCATCGCGGAAGCACGTAACCACTGAGCTGGACATAATCGGCACAAGTACCGAGGAAGCGCGGACAGGACACATGCTGTGACTTGCGAGAAAGCGTGTTCTTCCGCTCGTGCTAGGCATATCGACTTAGGACACCTCTATATATTTCAAAATCTTATTTTTCTCTCTTCCGTATGCCAAACATCGTTTGCGCATCGGCTTCTTATATATTTCGTCTTTAGAAGACACTCCTCTGTTACTCTCTCATCTCGTATAAATTCGTCGCTCGGACATATGAGTTGATGCTCAGTTAGTACGAGTATACACACGAAAGTGCATACAAGTCACCAACCTCCGAAGGAGGCTCGCCACATAAGGGCCATTCGGTCTTAGACACCGACCCGTGGCAATGCTGTGTAGAGAATAATCCGATACGAAGCACGGTGCGAAACAGTCGAGACCGAAGTCTCGAGGCGCCGTGGACTGCTTCTCGACCGAGATCGTAGAATAGCCACGAGCGCGCGCTGAACCGACCGACTCGTCCGGACCGTCGTCTCCCTTATAGATACCGAACGGCCGGCCGTGACGCCGGCGCCGCACGGAGTTTAGCACGCGCGCTTATGGTGGTAAACCGCCGCGGCAACAGCCCGTTCGAGAAGGCTCTTCGGACTTAGCCGCAAAAATGAGTGAAAATTTTTTTTCTCAAATTCAACAAATTTTCACATTACTAGATTATTCTACATAAAATACACAACTTTTCATTATATATCACGGTACTCCGAAAATTTTTTAGCTCTCACGGTCAAGAGTAAACTTTTTTAATAATGTTCTTAAACGATTTTTAATGTTAGATCATTGTAACAATTAGTGTTTTAACAACAAATATCGTAATAAAAATTCGTTCTGAAGCATATTAACAAAAATAATTGCAAATAATGGGCGAGCGTACTACTCGGAGCGGCGCGCTCCGAAAATTCTCTAAGTCCTCACGGTCAAGAGTAAACTTTTTTAATAATGTTCTTAAACGATTTTTAATGTTAGATCATTGTAACAATTAGTGTTTTAACAACAAATATCGTAATAAAAATTCGTTCTGAAGCATATTAACAAAAATAATTGCAAATAATGGGCGAGCGTACTACTCGGAGCGGCGCGCTCCGAAAATTCTCTAAGTCCTCACGGTCAAGAGTAAACTTTTTTAATAATGTTCTTAAACGATTTTTAATGTTAGATCATTGTAACAATTAGTGTTTTAACAACAAATATCGTAATAAAAATTCGTTCTGAAGCATATTAACAAAAATAATTGCAAATAATGGGCGAGCGTACTACTCGGAGCGGCGCGCTCCGAAAATTCTCTAAGTCCTCACGGTCAAGAGTAAACTTTTTTAATAATGTTCTTAAACGATTTTTAATGTTAGATCATTGTAACAATTAGTGTTTTAACAACAAATATCGTAATAAAAATTCGTTCTGAAGCATATTAACAAAAATAATTGCAAATAATGGGCGAGCGTACTACTCGGAGCGGCGCGCTCCGAAAATTTTCCAAGTCCCGCGGCACGTTCACCGCGAAAAAAGGCGTTCTCAAATTCAACAAATTTTCACATTACTAGATTATTCTACATAAAATACACAACTTTTCATTATATATCACGGTACTCCGAAAATTTTTTAGCTCTCACGGTCAAGAGTAAACTTTTTTAATAATGTTCTTAAACGATTTTTAATGTTAGATCATTGTAACAATTGGCGTTTTAACAACAAATATCGTATTAAAAATTCGTTCTGAAGCATATTAACAAAAATAATTGCAAATAATGGCCGAGCGTACTACTCGGAGCGGTGCGCTCCGAAAATTTTCTAAGTCCCGCGGCACATTCATCGACGTATGAAACTCTTTCAAAATTTATTTTTCACGAATTTCAACAATATCAATCGATTAAACGGTGCGTTTTAAGACACATATTGAAAATGCAGACTGCTCCGATGCGTACTTTCGGAGTAATAATTTTTGAAACGGAGCAGCGATCGTTCTCGCGGCGTGCTCCGAAAATTTTCTAAGTCCCAGCGGCACATTCACCGACGTATGAAACTCTTTCAAAATTTATTTTTCACGAATTTCAACAATATCAATCGATTAAACGGTGCGTTTTAAGACACATATTGAAAATGCAGACTGCTCCGATGCGTACTTTCGGAGTAATAATTTTTGAAAC
>CAJYYI030000003.1:12500-17500 GCA_913789915.3 Sphecodes monilicornis
TTTTGTGATTTGCACCACTTGGAAATCGTATCCGTCACCTTCTGCCCTTTTCGCTCGAGTTCCAATCTCGAATCGCCGTAGACGAGTACGAGAAGGTCATCAGCGTAGGCGATAGGCTCGCAAGCGAGTCTGGTGTTCGTTAATAGTTGCAGAATTCCGTCAAATATCATATTCCAGCAACTCGGACCGAGAATCGACCCCTGTGGACAACCTTTGGTTACGACTTTCCTCACTTCTCCGCGCTTAGACCTTAAGGTCACCACGCGGTTGGAGAAATAGTCGACCATCAGCCGATAGAGGTTGAGTGGGCAGCCTCGTTTCCTCAACTCGTTGAGTACGCTCGGCCACCAGACATTGTCGAATGCACCCGAGATGTCGAAGGAGAGACCCAGAACATAGCGCTCCTGGCGACTATACACCATCTCTCTAAGCTTTACCACGGCATCTTCCGTGGATCGCTTAGGTCTGAATCCGTATTGCCGGTCAGAGGCATGTTCCGGGTGTAGGAACACATTAGCTAGTCGCTTTGCGATTAGCTTCTCAAGAACTTTGCCAACTACGGATAGTAGGCAAATTGGTCTGTAAGACTTCACTTCCGCTTCAGGTTTGTCCTGCCCTTTTAGAATGGTTCTAATCAGGCCGACTTTCCATCTGGCGGGGAAGACTCCGTGCTCCAGGCAGCCATTATAGAGCTGAAGTAACTCTTCTCGGAGAATTCCAAGCGAGCTTTTTACAACTTCCGGCTCTATCCTGTCTATTCCTGGGCACTTGCGCCGCTTCAGGTGTTTCACCGCGTCTTCAAGCTCCTTATAAGAGAAAACACGATCGTTTTCGCTTAGTGGCTCGGTAGCGGATTCACGCCTGGCTCGTTCGTGTTCAGGAGTGTCGCTCTCGGACGAATCGTCCGGGATTAACGACTCCAGCAGCGCAGACGCCGTGGATTTCCAATCCATCGTATGTCCTTCTTCTGTCCGAATGTTCGAAACCGCAGTCTCGACATTCAGTTTGTTTCTTGAGATCTTGTAAACAAGACCCCATGGCTCTTTGTTCCCCTGCTCGGTTACAAAGTCCTTCCAACTTTGCATCCTCGCAGCTTTCACCGCAGCCGTGTAAGCTTTTCTCTGAATTAGATACTCCGCTTTACGCGCCGCTCTCTCTTCCTCCGAACAACTCGAGTTTTGGAAGGCTCGTCTAAGTCTATAGACTCGCTTCTTCCGTCTTGTCAAATCTGGTGTCCACCACGGGACAGATTTGGAGTGCCACCGCTTAGATCGCATTGAAGAACTGCACGCTTGGACAATCGATTGCTCGAGTTCCTGTGCTAGATGTTCGACCTCGCCTCGGCTATTCGGCCGGGAGGGTAAGTTCCTCTTGCTTTCCAGCAGCGCTTGTTCGAATCTGGGCCAGTTCGCACTTTGCAGATGAAAACGCCCTTCAAGGTGCCGATTTTCTACCGCGTTGGCGAACTGCAACGAAAATTCGATGACACGGTGGTCGCTGGTCGTCAGGTCCTTTCGGACTTTCCAACCTCGCACTGTGCCGGACATGTCACTTGTCGCTAGCGTGACATCGATCGTGGACTCTCCAGTCGAGCTGGAGTATGTGGGAATACTACCAGCCTCGTTCAATACAACCAAGTCGTGACGAGCTATAAACTCTTCGAGTTTACCTCCCCTAGCGTCTGTCGTCGCGCTTCCCCATAGCGGAGATTTTGCGTTGACATCGGCCGAAATCACGACTCTGCTGCGTTTAAGTACCGTAAGTACTTTCTCTAGTTTCGTCAAACTTGGCTCAATTTCTTCCGAATATTGAAAGTATTGACTTACTAGATAGACGTCTCCGAATGTGCCATTAATGCATGCGCAAGAGAGATGAGTGTCGCATAGTTGAGAGATTTTAGTCACTTCTAGGTCCCGGTTCGTGACGGCTAAAGCCGCCATTGGCCGGTCGCCATCCGCGACCACTCTCGTCGCAATCCCCAGCCCGGACAATTTGCCCCGACAGCTGTATGGCTCCTGCGCGAGCAACACATCTATGCTCTCCTGATGCATAACATTTCGTATCTCGTCAGTTACTATTCGAGCTCGCTGCATGTTATGCTGCATCACTCGAATTCGCGTCTGAGATCGTTCGCTTTCGGCTCTTTTAACCATAATTGGTCTGAGCTACAATTTGCTGCAACGCAACCTGGTAGGATGCGCACAGTTTGTCTCTGGACTTATGGTCGTGCGACTTGCCTCGATCTTTGCAATTCGAGCAAACCGGTGGCTTACTCTTGTTGCTGCACGAGGCAAAGGTATGCCCTTTTTCGGCGCAGTGACCGCATACGTCTTCCTTGTACTTGCATCTTTTAGCCGTATGGCCAAACTTCTGGCACTTGAAGCACCGAGTTACCGAGACGTAGTCCTGTACACGACAAGACGACCAGCCCATGTAAACTCGGCCTTCCCCACTCTTCAGTCGCAGCCGTGTCTGCGGACTGACTTCGATGACCCAATTGGTCGTCTCCCTGCTCCCTGATCCAGCTTTGAAGCCGACCTTGAAGTTAGAGACGAATTCCTTTCGGGTCATCTCTCCGAAGTTCTGATTCCACAACCTGTCAGAAACTTCGTCTTTAGACATTTCTTTAGGAACATCGTATACTATAAGTAACGGGTTCCTCTTTGTCTGAATGTTGACTGAGAGTCCACTATCTTTAAGCTGGCTATTTTCAGCGAAAGCTTTAAGATCCTCTTTGCGTTCAGTCTCGACGGCTATGCCACCGGAGTGGATGCGTCGAACCGACTTTACGCGGATCTTTGCTTCGCCTGGTTTCACCAGGGAGAAAACAGTTGCCTTTGTAAGGTCGCTGTTTTGCTCCTTGCCCTTCGGCGGGAAGATCTTCACCACATGTTGTGGTGGTTTCACCGCGTCTTGAGCAACTTTGTTGCACTCGACCTTAACCGCTTGCGCGTAGGTCAAGTTGGCGTGCTTACCAGCAAGGGAATTCGTCTTTGACCGCGGGGCAGTCGGCGACGTCTTCCCTACGCTCTTCGCTTCCAAGCGAGCTTTGTTAAGTTCGCTTTTGGTCGCGGCGAGTTGTCCCTCTAGGTAGCTGTTCCGAAGAGCCAGTTCCTGGACAAGCTCGCTGAGCGTGCTCACACTAAGCAAGATCCGAGAGGCAGCTTCTTTCGTGACCCGGGATTTATCCGCGGTGACCACGATGCCAACCTCCTTCACTTGCCTAGAGGCTTCGTCTCTGATGAGATCGAGAGGCCGTACCAACGATCCAGAAGTCGCCCCCACCGACTTCTTTCTCGGTCTGCCTTTGTTTGGCTTTCCGGTCGGTGAAACCTTCTTGCCGCCCTTTGGCTTGTCATTTTTGGAATCAACGACTTCGTCGTCTTCATCCTTATCAGGGTGTGAGTCGGGCTCGGGTTCCTTATCCCCAGCGGGCCCGCTCTTGCCTTTCTTGGAGGCAGGGTTAGCACCTTGCCCCCCATTTTTGGAGCTCTTCCCGGTCGAAGAAGAGCCCTTCTTAGAGGAAGACTTTTTGGTCTTCTTCTTGTCTTTAACCTCGTCGGCTGCCGGTACATCCTCTTTCTTCCCGGCAGGATCGACTGGGCCATTAGGTGGTTTACACCTCTTGAGGGACACCACGAAGCGGCCTTTCGGCACAGCATCGGTCCTCTCATCTCCAGACTTGGAGGGAATTCGGTCGGGAATATCACCGACGTCTGTCCCCTCTGCAACGACGACTTCACGCTCGGCAGGGCCTTGCGCTGTTCCCGTCGATTTGACGTTCGAATTTGTTAGTTTACCCATATTAGTTATGCATATTTTTCTTCCCGCTGTGTGTCCCGGCCTCCTCGGACCCTCAATATGGAACCTGCCATCCGGTCAGGTTAGGACATCACCCAGGATATAGTCCGCGGATCATCCAGATCAATTGGCAAGCAAAAGACCTTAGAGCCCACTTCCTCGCCCGACAGAGCGCCGCTCGCTAATAGCTTACGGTCGTTCCAAGCCGATTGACTAGGCACAGGGTTACTTTGTCTCGCCTAGCCGCCCATCTAGCCGAAGCAGAGGCCAAAGGTACGTGTTGGAGACGTCTCACCCGCAGGAGAGGGCCTCCTCAGATCCCAGGATCCTCTTTTCCGACGACAAAGGTCGCCACGCACGGCAAACACGTGGGAGACGTGGACTTTGAGTGGTTGTCTCCTCCACTCCACTGTGCTTCGTTTAGTTCACATGCTCCAACAAGAACACGCTATCCAGCGGTACCCCGTGGAGGCACAAGCACAGCTAGGACACTAGGTCCCTTTGCGACTTTCGACATTTCCGAGGATCCGAACACCTCATCCAACTTATCCTCGAGGTTTTTCTGCTAGTAGCGACATATTTTAAGCTAGAGGTGTATGGCCTCTAGCGCCTTCCATGATAGAATGCTCGGAGCTTGCGGCTCTCAGCATCTATTAGCATGCTTGGATGTTCTAGCAGCTTTTTCAGGCTTATGCGCGGACGTAGACGCAAAGCGATGTTATTATGTCGCTACGCTGGTACGGGTCCGTGTCGTACCAGCTCGACACGCACATATAGTGACGTGCCGACGAACGTAACCTTCGTACGCATAGCTTTTGACCCTTGTACGAGGTTTCCGTTCGATTTCGATCGTCATTACTGATTCACCACTTCAGCTCGGATCGTGCAGAGCACCTTTTGGCAGTCAGTGGTGCTCATTTCAACCCGTGAGAGTGTCAAAATGTCGCCCCCGCCAGTAGATAGGGACAGAGGGAATCTCGTTAATCCATTCATGCGCGTCACTAATTAGATGACGAGGCATTTGGCTACCTTAAGAGAGTCATAGTTACTCCCGCCGTTTACCCGCGCTTTTTTGAATTTCTTCACGTTGACATTCAGAGCACTGGGCAGAAATCACATTGCGTCAACACCCGTGGGGGCCATCGCAATGCTTTGTTTTAATTAGACAGTCGGATTCCCCTAGTCCGTGCCAGTTCTGA
>CAJYYI030000003.1:20000-22500 GCA_913789915.3 Sphecodes monilicornis
CCTTGTTAGTTTCTTTTCCTCCGCTTAGTAATATGCTTAAATTCAGCGGGTAATCTCGCCTACTCTGAGGTCGTCAAACGTGAAAAAAAAATAATTTTTTTTTCTTTCTTGTATTACACCCCGAAAGCGTTAAAACAAAAAAAAAGAGTTCGTCGCTCGAGAGCGTACAGAGGAGCACAAAAAAAAAAAATGAAAACAAAACTTCTCTCTCGACGAAGCTTCGAAAAGAACACCAATTCGATAATAATATCAAGATTTTGCCTTATGCGCCTCGCCAAACTTCGCGCGTGTGGCGTGTGTCGTCTGTCTCTCTCTGTCTATAAAATTCAATTTCTTCATTTCGTCGTCGAACGGAAACTCTCGCTGGACGATCCTCTCTCGGATCGCGCGGTCTCGCGTACGACAATGAAGAATAAAAGACATTAAGGATAACGACACAACGTTACACACACGCTCGTGTATGGGGCGACCGACAAAAACGGGTCTTTTCTGTTACCTTCGGCCGAGCATGTTTCGGAGAGATATTTGTGTGAATGACAACAACGAAGTTCGAAAGCCACTCCATAGAGGAGTTGTGTATATCGGTAACCCGGTGGGTGTTCTCTCTATTATTTTACACACAGACACACGGGGGTACAGAAACGCTGCGTCGCGATATTATCCGATCAAACACGAAAATGAAAAAGAGAGAGAAAGAGACACGCGAGAGGTCTTGGAATATCTTGGTCGTCATTCAATTCAAACGAACGTGGCGATGGCGAGAGAAACACAACTCTTGTCGTGGATCGGCGAGGACACGCGACGAGACGGGGAGATATTATTTATCTCCACCCGATACAAGTACGCGTGCGCATCCCGCACAATGCCAACAACATTTTGGCTGTTGTCTCTCTACGTTTGTCCATCGATCGTCAAAGCGTTCGTAGAACGAGAAACCTCATCTCTCTCTCGCGAAGAACTCTCTTCTTCTCTCGTCTCTTTCAAGATCAATTTTGTGTTTGTCGGAAGTCGCTAGCAACGACGACCCTCCGCGTCGACGCGTGTTTTTACTTAGAGGCACATCTCCACGCGCAGGCGTACGTCAATATCTCTCTCCCTGGGGCTTACGTTGTGCGTGCAAACACATATTAATATCTCCTCTCTTTCATTTTGTATTTGTGTCCATTCTCTCTGTAGTCGTCTCTCTGTGTGTCGACTCTTTTTATGTATTGTATAACCTTTCGGATATGAATACGCATCATTTCAGGCGACGTCGGGAGCGCGTATAACGTTCGAGAGCGCGAAACGCTTCTTCCGCGAATGCGAGCCGTTCCACGCGGAGAGAGAGATTTCGATCTGTCGCGCACGGAGCGGTGTTCGCGGGCGGTCGTGTTTATACATGAATAAACACGACTCGCGACGCCGAAAACACTCACGCAAGTCCGTGTGATACACGTCAGATACCCATCGTCTTCGTCTCCGGAAACAGTACAACGCAATGCGAAATTGGCAATTTTCACACAGAACCGCGTCAAACGCCGACGATACGCCCATCCATCGCTCGTACGTATATATAGCATCTTCTTCGCAACCCGACTCAGAAACGCTCTTTGCGCCCTCCACACAATTTTTCTTATAATATACCAATTGTGTCTCTTGGAGAGGTAAGCGACGGCGGGGACTTAGAAGAGCAACGCAAGCAGTATTTGGTTACGTAAACGACCCTCAGCCAGGCGTGGTCCAGGAATTGTATCCGTGGACCGCAATGTGCGTTCGAAATGTCGATGTTCATGTGTCCTGCAGTTCACACGTTGACGCGCAATTAGCTGCGTTCTTCATCGACCCACGAGCCAAGTGATCCACCGTTCAGGGTAATCGTATATAATTTGATTGATCATCAATCGTATATATGTGTATGTCTCTTGTTCTGCGGTTCGTAAGAACGCCGATACCTGAAAACTCCAACCAGCGCGCGAAGGAGATTCAGGCGTCGTTTTTTTTTTAAAAAAAAAAAAAAAACGACACGAACGTCCCGTTAAGACGGAAACCGTCAGAGTACGGTCGAGAGAGAGCACAACGCTCGTCTCGCGTATCTGACGGCCGGGCGAATAGTACATTGAAAAGCCTTAAAATGGAAAACACAGAGAGGGGAAATCTGAAAACGACGGGGTCTTTTCGTAGAGACAACCCGATACATGGATCCAGACGATTCCTCCTCTCCATACACACACTCTCTCCTCTTTTTTGTCGAGAACGATTTCGATAAGTTAGGTCTGGGTTAGATGAGGGGAGAGGGGACTCACGGCCGGCTCTGGCCGTGCGCGGTCGTTCGTCCCAATACTCGTGACCGCGGTACGCGGCAGAGACGGGTGTCGGACTCGCGACGCACGGCTTTAAAAGCGAGCTTCACAGCCGGTCCTCCTACTCCTCCTCCTCCTCCTCCTCCTACTACTTTCGAAATAAAGTTTCTCAAGAGTTGCGTCGTGTGCTGCGCTTTGGAGAGAGTTTGCGAACCATATTA
>CAJYYI030000004.1:0-64595 GCA_913789915.3 Sphecodes monilicornis
TAGTATATTCTGGTATATTCTAGTATATCCGGGTATATTCTAGTATATTCGAGTATATTCTGGTATATTCTAGTGTATTCTAGTATATTCAAGTATATTCTAGTATATTCTAGCATATTCTAGTATATTCTAGTATATTCTAGCATATTCTAGTATATTCTAGTATATTCTGGTATATTCTAGTATATACGAGTATATTCTAGTATATTCTAGTATATTCAAGTATATTCTAGTATATTCTAGCATAGTCTAGTATATTCTAGTGTATTCTAGTATATTCTAGTATCTTCGAGTATATTCTAGTATATTCTAGTATATCCAAGTATATTCTAGTATATTCTAGCATATTCTAGTATATTCTAGTATATTCTAGTATATTCCAGTATATTCTACAATATTCTAGTCTATTCTGGTATATTCTAGTCTATTCTGGTACATTCTAGTATATCCGAGTATATTCTAGTATATTCTAAAATATTCAAGTATATTCTAGTATATTCTAGTATATTCTAGAGTATTCTACTATATTCAAGTATATTCTAGTATATTCTAGTATATTCTAGTATATTCAAGTATATTCTAGTATATTCTAGCATAGTCTAGTATATTCTAGTGTATTCTAGTATATTCTAGTATATTCTAGTATATTCTAGTGTATTCTAGTATATCCAAGTATATTCTAGTATATTCTAGCATATTCTAGTATATTCTAGTATATTGCAGTTTATTCTACCACATTCTAGTATATTCTAGTATATTCTAGTGTATTCTGGTATATTCTAGTGTATTCTGGTATATTCTAGTGTAGTTTAGTATGTTCTAGTGTAGTTTAGTATGTTCTAGTATATTCTGGTATATTCTAGTATATTCTAATATATTCTGGTATATTCTAGTATATTCTAGTATATTCTAGTATATTCGAGTATATTCTAGTATATTCTAGTATATCCAAGTATATTCTAGTATATTCTAGCATATTCTAGTATATTCTAGTATATTCCAGTATATTCTACCATATTCTAGTATATTCTGGTATATTCTAGTATATCCGAGTATATTCTAGTATATTCTAGCATATTCTAGTATATTCTAGCATATTCTAGTATATTCTAGTATATTCTAGTGTATTCTGGTATATTCTAGTGTATTCTGGTATATTCTAGTGTAGTTTAGTATATTCTAGTATATTCTGGTATATTCTAGTATATTCTAGTATATTCTGGTATATTCTAGTATATTCGAGTATATTCTAGTATGTTCTAGTATATTCTAGAATATTCAAGTATATTCTAGTATATTCTATTCCATTCTAGTATATTCTAGTATAAACTGGTATATTCTAGTATATTCTAGTATATTCTATTCCATTCTAGTATATTCTAGTATAAACTGGTATATTCTAGTATATTCTGGTATATTATAGTATATTATAGTATATTCTACCATATTCTAGTATGTTCTAGTATATTCTAGTATATTCTATTCCATTCTAGTATATTCTGGTATATTCTAGTATATTCTAGTATATCCTAGTATGTTCTGGTATATTCGAGTATATTCTAGTGTATTCTAGTATATTCTGGTATATTCTAGTATATTCGAGTATATTCTAGTATATTCTACTATATTCTAGTATATTCAAGTATAATCTAGTATATTCTATTCCATTCTAGTATATTCTAGTATATTCTGGTATATTCTAGTATATTCTAGTATATCCTAGTATATTCTGGTCTATTCGAGTATATTCTAGTATATTCAAGCATATTCTAGTATATTATAGTCTATTCTAATATATTCTAGTATATTCTAGTATATTCTAGTATATTCTGGAATATTCTAGTATATTCTAGTATATTCTAGTATATTAAAGTATATTCTACCATATTCTAGTATATTCGGGTATATTCTAGTATATTCTAGTATATTCAAGTATATTCTAGGATATTCTATTCCATTCTAGTATATTCTAGTATATTCTGGTATATTCTAGTATATTATAGTATATCCTAGTATATTCTGGTATATTCGAGTATATTCTAGTATATTCAAGTATATTCTAGTATATTCTAGTCTATTCTAATATATTCTAGTCTATTCTAGTATATTCTAGTATATTCTGGAATATTCTAGTATATTCTAGTATATCCTAGTATGTTTTGGTATATTCGAGTATATTCTAGTGTATTCTAGTATATTCTAGTATATTCTAGTATATTCTAGTATATTCTAGTATATCCAAGTATATTCTAGTATATTCTACTATATTCTAGTGTATTCTTGTATATCCAAGTATACTCTAGTATATTCTAGCATATTCTAGTATATTCTAGTATATTCTAGTATATCCAAGTATATTCTAGTATATTCTAGCATATTCTAGTATATTCTAGTATATTCCAGTATATTCTACCATATTCTAGTATATTCTGGTACATTCTAGTATATCCGAGTATATTGTAGTATATTCTAGTATATTCAAGTATATTCTAGTATATTCAAGTATATTCTAGTATATTCTAGTATATTCTAGTGTATTCTAGTATATTCAAGTATATTCTAGTATATTCTAGCATATTCTAGCATATTCGAGTATATTCTAGTATATACTAGTATATCCAAGTATATTCTAGTATATCCAAGTATATTCTAGTATATCCAAGTATATTCTAGTATATTCTAGCATATTCTAGTATATTCTAGTATATTCTGGTATATTCTAGTATATACGAGTATATTCTAGTATATTCTAGCATATTCTAGTATATTCTAGTATATTGCAGTATATTCTACCATATTCTAGTATATTCTGGTATATTCTAGTATATCCGAGTATATTCTAGTATATTCTAGTATATTCTAGTATATTCAAGTATATTCTAGTATATTCTAGTATATTCTAGTCTATTCTAGTATATTCTAATATATTCTAGTATATTCTGGTATATTCTAGTATATCCGGGTATATTCTAGTATATTCGAGTATATTCTGGTATATTCTAGTGTATTCTAGTATATTCAAGTATATTCTAGTATATTCTAGCATATTCTAGTATATTCTAGTATATTCTAGCATATTCTAGTATATTCTAGTATATTCTGGTATATTCTAGTATATACGAGTATATTCTAGTATATTCTAGTATATTCAAGTATATGCTAGTATATTCTAGCATAGTCTAGTATATTCTAGTGTATTCTAGTATATTCTAGTATCTTCGAGTATATTCTAGTATATTCTAGTATATCCAAGTATATTCTAGTATATTCTAGCATATTCTAGTATATTCTGGTATATTCTAGTATATCCGGGTATATTCTAGTATATTCGAGTATATTCTGGTATATTCTAGTGTATTCTAGTATATTCAAGTATATTCTAGTATATTCTAGCATATTCTAGTATATTCTAGTATATTCTAGCATATTCTAGTATATTCTAGTATATTCTGGTATATTCTAGTATATACGAGTATATTCTAGTATATTCTAGTATATTCAAGTATATTCCAGTATATTCTACCATATTCTAGTATATTCTGGTACATTCTAGTATATCCGAGTATATTGTAGTATATTCTAGTATATTCAAGTATATTCTAGTATATTCAAGTATATTCTAGTATATTCTAGTATATTCTAGTGTATTCTAGTATATTCAAGTATATTCTAGTATATTCTAGCATATTCTAGCATATTCGAGTATATTCTAGTATATTCTAGTATATCCAAGTATATTCTAGTATATCCAAGTATATTCTAGTATATTCTAGCATATTCTAGTATATTCTAGTATATTCTGGTATATTCTAGTATATACGAGTATATTCTAGTATATTCTAGCATATTCTAGTATATTCTAGTATATTGCAGTATATTCTACCATATTCTAGTATATTCTGGTATATTCTAGTATATCCGAGTATATTCTAGTATATTCTAGTATATTCAAGTATATTCTAGTATATTCTAGTATATTCTAGTCTATTCTAGTATATTCTAATATATTCTAGTATATTCTGGTATATTCTAGTATATCCGGGTATATTCTAGTATATTCGAGTATATTCTGGTATATTCTAGTGTATTCTAGTATATTCAAGTATATTCTAGTATATTCTAGCATATTCTAGTATATTCTAGTATATTCTAGCATATTCTAGTATATTCTAGTATATTCTGGTATATTCTAGTATATACGAGTATATTCTAGTATATTCTAGTATATTCAAGTATATTCTAGTATATTCTAGCATAGTCTAGTATATTCTAGTGTATTCTAGTATATTCTAGTATCTTCGAGTATATTCTAGTATATTCTAGTATATCCAAGTATATTCTAGTATATTCTAGCATATTCTAGTATATTCTAGTGTATTCTGGTATATTCTAGTGTATTCTGGTATATTCTAGTGTAGTTTAGTATATTCTAGTATATTCTGGTATATTCTAGTATATTCTAGTATATTCTGGTATATTCTAGTATATTCGAGTATATTCTAGTATGTTCTAGTATATTCTAGAATATTCAAGTATATTCTAGTATATTCTATTCCATTCTAGTATATTCTAGTATAAACTGGTATATTCTAGTATATTCTAGTATATTCTATTCCATTCTAGTATATTCTAGTATAAACTGGTATATTCTAGTATATTCTAGTATATTCTGGTATATTATAGTATATTATAGTATATTCTACCATATTCTAGTATGTTCTAGTATATTCTAGTATATTCTATTCCATTCTAGTATATTCTGGTATATTCTAGTATATTCTAGTATATCCTAGTATGTTCTGGTATATTCGAGTATATTCTAGTGTATTCTAGTATATTCTGGTATATTCTAGTATATTCTAGTATATCCTAGTATATTCTGGTCTATTCGAGTATATTCTAGTATATTCAAGCATATTCTAGTATATTCTAGTCTATTCTAATATATTCTAGTATATTCTAGTATATTCTAGTATATTGCAGTATATTCTACCATATTCTAGTATATTCTGGTATATTCTAGTATATCCGAGTATATTCTAGTATATTCTAGTATATTCAAGTATATTCTAGTATATTCTAGTATATTCTAGTCTATTCTAGTATATTCTAATATATTCTAGTATATTCTGGTATATTCTAGTATATCCGGGTATATTCTAGTATATTCGAGTATATTCTGGTATATTCTAGTGTATTCTAGTATATTCAAGTATATTCTAGTATATTCTAGCATATTCTAGTATATTCTAGTATATTCTAGCATATTCTAGTATATTCTAGTATATTCTGGTATATTCTAGTATATACGAGTATATTCTAGTATATTCTAGTATATTCAAGTATATTCTAGTATATTCTAGCATAGTCTAGTATATTCTAGTGTATTCTAGTATATTCTAGTATCTTCGAGTATATTCTAGTATATTCTAGTATATCCAAGTATATTCTAGTATATTCTAGCATATTCTAGTATATTCTAGTATATTCTAGTATATTCCAGTATATTCTACAATATTCTAGTCTATTCTGGTATATTCTAGTCTATTCTGGTATATTCTAGTATATCCGAGTATATTCTAGTATATTCTAAAATATTCAAGTATATTCTAGTATATTCTAGTATATTCTAGAGTATTCTACTATATTCAAGTATATTCTAGTATATTCTAGTATATTCTAGTATATTCAAGTATATTCTAGTATATTCTAGCATAGTCTAGTATATTCTAGTGTATTCTAGTATATTCTAGTATATTCTAGTATATTCTAGTGTATTCTAGTATATCCAAGTATATTCTAGTATATTCTAGCATATTCTAGTATATTCTAGTATATTGCAGTTTATTCTACCACATTCTAGTATATTCTAGTATATTCTAGTGTATTCTGGTATATTCTAGTGTAGTTTAGTATGTTCTAGTATATTCTGGTATATTCTAGTATATTCTAATATATTCTGGTATATTCTAGTATATTCTAGTATATTCTAGTATATTCGAGTATATTCTAGTATATTCTAGTATATCCAAGTATATTCTAGTATATTCTAGCATATTCTAGTATATTCTAGTATATTCCAGTATATTCTACCATATTCTAGTATATTCTGGTATATTCTAGTATATCCGAGTATATTCTAGTATATTCTAGCATATTCTAGTATATTCTAGCATATTCTAGTATATTCTAGTATATTCTAGTGTATTCTAGTATATTCGAGTATATTCTAGTATGTTCTAGTATATTCTAGAATATTCAAGTATATTCTAGTATATTCTATTCCATTCTAGTATATTCTAGTATAAACTGGTATATTCTAGTATATTCTAGTATATTCTATTCCATTCTAGTATATTCTAGTATAAACTGGTATATTCTAGTATATTCTAGTATATTCTGGTATATTATAGTATATTATAGTATATTCTACCATATTCTAGTATGTTCTAGTATATTCTAGTATATTCTATTCCATTCTAGTATATTCTGGTATATTCTAGTATATTCTAGTATATCCTAGTATGTTCTGGTATATTCGAGTATATTCTAGTGTATTCTAGTATATTCTGGTATATTCTAGTATATTCGAGTATATTCTAGTATATTCTACTATATTCTAGTATATTCAAGTATAATCTAGTATATTCTATTCCATTCTAGTATATTCTAGTATATTCTGGTATATTCTAGTATATTCTAGTATATCCTAGTATATTCTGGTCTATTCGAGTATATTCTAGTATATTCAAGCATATTCTAGTATATTCTAGTCTATTCTAATATATTCTAGTATATTCTAGTATATTCTAGTATATTCTGGAATATTCTAGTATATTCTAGTATATTCTAGTATATTCTAGTATATTAAAGTATATTCTACCATATTCTAGTATATTCGGGTATATTCTAGTATATTCTAGTATATTCAAGTATATTCTAGGATATTCTATTCCATTCTAGTATATTCTAGTATATTCTGGTATATTCTAGTATATTATAGTATATCCTAGTATATTCTGGTATATTCGAGTATATTCTAGTATATTCAAGTATATTCTAGTATATTCTAGTCTATTCTAATATATTCTAGTCTATTCTAGTATATTCTAGTATATTCTGGAATATTCTAGTATATTCTAGTATATCCTAGTATGTTTTGGTATATTCGAGTATATTCTAGTGTATTCTAGTATATTCTAGTATATTCTAGTATATTCTAGTATATTCTAGTATATCCAAGTATATTCTAGTATATTCTACTATATTCTAGTGTATTCTTGTATATCCAAGCATATTCTAGTATATTCTAGTATATTCTAGTATATCCAAGTATATTCTAGTATATTCTAGCATATTCTAGTATATTCTAGTATATTCCAGTATATTCTACCATATTCTAGTATATTCTGGTACATTCTAGTATATCCGAGTATATTGTAGTATATTCTAGTATATTCAAGTATATTCTAGTATATTCAAGTATATTCTAGTATATTCTAGTATATTCTAGTGTATTCTAGTATATTCAAGTATATTCTAGTATATTCTAGCATATTCTAGCATATTCGAGTATATTCTAGTATATTCTAGTATATCCAAGTATATTCTAGTATATCCAAGTATATTCTAGTATATTCTAGCATATTCTAGTATATTCTAGTATATTCTGGTATATTCTAGTATATACGAGTATATTCTAGTATATTCTAGCATATTCTAGTATATTCTAGTATATTGCAGTATATTCTACCATATTCTAGTATATTCTGGTATATTCTAGTATATCCGAGTATATTCTAGTATATTCTAGTATATTCAAGTATATTCTAGTATATTCTAGTATATTCTAGTCTATTCTAGTATATTCTAATATATTCTAGTATATTCTGGTATATTCTAGTATATCCGGGTATATTCTAGTATATTCGAGTATATTTTGGTATATTCTAGTGTATTCTAGTATATTCAAGTATATTCTAGTATATTCTAGCATATTCTAGTATATTCTAGTATATTCTAGCATATTCTAGTATATTCTAGTATATTCTGGTATATTCTAGTATATACGAGTATATTCTAGTATATTCTAGTATATTCAAGTATATGCTAGTATATTCTAGCATAGTCTAGTATATTCTAGTGTATTCTAGTATATTCTAGTATCTTCGAGTATATTCTAGTATATTCTAGTATATCCAAGTATATTCTAGTATATTCTAGCATATTCTAGTATATTCTGGTATATTCTAGTATATCCGGGTATATTCTAGTATATTCGAGTATATTCTGGTATATTCTAGTGTATTCTAGTATATTCAAGTATATTCTAGTATATTCTAGCATATTCTAGTATATTCTAGTATATTCTAGCATATTCTAGTATATTCTAGTATATTCTGGTATATTCTAGTATATACGAGTATATTCTAGTATATTCTAGTATATTCAAGTATATTCCAGTATATTCTACCATATTCTAGTATATTCTGGTACATTCTAGTATATCCGAGTATATTGTAGTATATTCTAGTATATTCAAGTATATTCTAGTATATTCAAGTATATTCTAGTATATTCTAGTATATTCTAGTGTATTCTAGTATATTCAAGTATATTCTAGTATATTCTAGCATATTCTAGCATATTCGAGTATATTCTAGTATATTCTAGTATATCCAAGTATATTCTAGTATATCCAAGTATATTCTAGTATATTCTAGCATATTCTAGTATATTCTAGTATATTCTGGTATATTCTAGTATATCCAAGTATATTCTAGTATATTCTAGCATATTCTAGTATATTCTAGTATATTGCAGTATATTCTACCATATTCTAGTATATTCTAGTATATTCTAGCATATTCTAGTATATTCTAGTATATTCTGGTATATTCTAGTATATACGAGTATATTCTAGTATATTCTAGTATATTCAAGTATATTCTAGTATATTCTAGCATAGTCTAGTATATTCTAGTGTATTCTAGTATATTCTAGTATCTTCGAGTATATTCTAGTATATTCTAGTATATCCAAGTATATTCTAGTATATTCCAGCATATTCTAGTATATTCTAGTGTATTCTGGTATATTCTAGTGTATTCTGGTATATTCTAGTGTAGTTTAGTATATTCTAGTATATTCTGGTATATTCTAGTATATTCTAGTATATTCTGGTATATTCTAGTATATTCGAGTATATTCTAGTATGTTCTAGTATATTCTAGTATATTCAAGTATATTCTAGTATATTCTATTCCATTCTAGTATATTCTAGTATAAACTGGTATATTCTAGTATATTCTAGTATATTCTATTCCATTCTAGTATATTCTAGTATAAACTGGTATATTCTAGTATATTCTAGTATATTCTGGTATATTATAGTATATTATAGTATATTCTACCATATTCTAGTATGTTCTAGTATATTCTAGTATATTCTATTCCATTCTAGTATATTCTGGTATATTCTAGTATATTCTAGTATATCCTAGTATGTTCTGGTATATTCGAGTATATTCTAGTGTATTCTAGTATATTCTGGTATATTCTAGTATATTCTAGTATATCCTAGTATATTCTGGTCTATTCGAGTATATTCTAGTATATTCAAGCATATTCTAGTATATTCTAGTCTATTCTAATATATTCTAGTATATTCTAGTATATTCTAGTATATTCTGGAATATTCTAGTATATTCTAGTATATTCTAGTATATTAAAGTATATTCTACCATATTCTAGTATATTCGGGTATATTCTAGTATATTCTAGTATATTCAAGTATATTCTAGGATATTCTATTCCATTCTAGTATATTCTAGTATATTCTGGTATATTCTAGTATATTATAGTATATCCTAGTATATTCTGGTATATTCGAGTATATTCTAGTATATTCAAGTATATTCTAGTATATTCTAGTCTATTCTAATATATTCTAGTCTATTCTAGTATATTCTAGTATATTCTGGAATATTCTAGTATATTCTAGTATATCCTAGTATGTTTTGGTATATTCGAGTATATTCTAGTGTATTCTAGTATATTCTAGTATATTCTAGTATATTCTAGTATATCCAAGTATATTCTAGTATATTCTACTATATTCTAGTGTATTCTTGTATATCCAAGTATACTCTAGTATATTCTAGCATATTCTAGTATATTCTAGTATATTCTAGTATATCCAAGTATATTCTAGTATATTCTAGCATATTCTAGTATATTCTAGTATATTCCAGTATATTCTACCATATTCTAGTATATTCTGGTACATTCTAGTATATCCGAGTATATTCTAGTATATTCTAGTATATTCAAGTATATTCCAGTATATTCAAGTATATTCTAGTATATTCTAGTATATTCTAGTGTATTCTAGTATATTCAAGTATATTCTAGTATATTCTAGCATATTCTAGCATATTCGAGTATATTCTAGTATATTCTAGTATATCCAAGTATATTCTAGTATATCCAAGTATATTCTAGTATATTCTAGCATATTCTAGTATATTCTAGTATATTCTGGTATATTCTAGTATATACGAGTATATTCTAGTATATTCTAGTATATTCAAGTATATTCTAGTATATTCTAGCATAGTCTAGTATATTCTAGTGTATTCTAGTATATTCTAGTATCTTCGAGTATATTCTAGTATATTCTAGTATATCCAAGTATATTCTAGTATATTCTAGCATATTCTAGTATATTCTAGTATATTCTAGTATATTCCAGTATATTCTACCATATTCTAGTCTATTCTGGTATATTCTAGTCTATTCTGGTATATTCTAGTATATCCGAGTATATTCTAGTATATTCTAAAATATTCAAGTATATTCTAGTATATTCTAGTATATTCTAGAGTATTCTAGTATATTCAAGTATATTCTAGTATATTCTAGCATATTCTAGTATATTCTAGTACATTCTGGTATATTCTAGTATATTCGAGTATATTCTAGTATATTCTAGTATATCCAAGTATATTCTAGTATATTCTAGTATATTCTAGTGTATTCTAGTATATCCAAGTATATTCTAGTATATTCTAGCATATTCTAGTATATTCTAGTATATTGCAGTTTATTCTACCACATTCTAGTATATTCTAGTATATTCTAGTGTATTCTGGTATATTCTAGTGTATTCTGGTATATTCTAGTGTAGTTTAGTATATTCTAGTATATTCTGGTATATTCTAGTATATTCTAGTATATTCTGGTATATTCTAGTATATTCTAGTATATTCTAGTATATTCGAGTATATTCTGGTATATTCTAGTATATCCGAGTATATTCTAGTATATTCTAGCATATTCTAGTATATTCTAGCATATTCTAGTATATTCTAGTATATTCTAGTATATTCTGGTATATTCTGGTATATTCTAGCATATTCTAGTGTATTCTAGTATATTCTAGTATATTCTAGTATATTCTAGTATATTCTAGTATATTCGAGTATATTCTAGTATATTCTAGTATATCCATGTATATTCGAGTATATTCTAGTATATTCTAGTATATCCATGTATATTCTAGTATATTCTAGTATATTCTAGTATATTTGAGCATATTCTAGTATATTCTAGTGTATTCTGGTATATTCTAGTGTAGTTTAGTATATTCTAGTATATTCTGGTATATTCTAGTATATTCTAGTATATTCTATTCCATTCTAGTATATTCTAGTATATTCTAGCATATTCTAGTATATTCTAGTATATTCTGGTATATTCTAGTATATTCTAGTATATTCTGGTATATTCTAGTATATTCTAGTATATTCTGGTATATTCTAGTATATTCGAGTATTTTCTAGTATATTCTACTATATTCTAGTATGTTCAAGTATATTCTAGTATATTCTATTCCATTCTAGTATATTCTGGTATATTCTAGCATATTCTAGTGTATTCTAGTATATTCTAGTAGATTCTAGTATATTCTAGTATATTCTAGTATATTCTGGTATATTCTAGTATATTCGAGTATATTCTAGTATATTCTACTATATTCTAGTATATCCAAGTATATTCTAGTATATTCTATTCCATTCTAGTATATTCTAGTATATTCTGGTATATTCTAGTATATTCTAGTATATCCTAGTATATTCTGGTATATTCGAGTATATTCTAGTATATTCAAGTATATTCTAGTATATTCTAGTCTATTCTAATATATTCTAGTCTATTCTAGTATATTCTAGTATATTCTGGAATATTCTAGTATATTCTAGTATATTCTAGTATATCCAAGTATATTCTAGTATATTCTAGTATATCCAAGTATATTCTAGTATATTCTATCATATTCTTATATATTCTAGTATATTCTAGTATATTCTACCATATTCTAGTATATTCGGGTATATTCTGGTATATTCTAGTGTAGTTTAGTATATTCTAGTATATTCTGGTATATTCTAGTATATTCTGGTATATTCTAGTATATTCGAGTATTTTCTAGTATATTCTACTATATTCTAGTATGTTCAAGTATATTCTAGTATATTCTATTCCATTCTAGTATATTCTGGTATATTCTAGCATATTCTAGTGTATTCTAGTATATTCTAGTAGATTCTAGTATATTCTAGTATATTCTAGTATATTCTGGTATATTCTAGTATATTCGAGTATATTCTAGTATATTCTACTATATTCTAGTATATTCAAGTATATTCTAGTATATTCTATTCCATTCTAGTATATTCTAGTATATTCTGGTATATTCTAGTATATTCTAGTATATCCTAGTATATTCTGGTCTATTCTAATATATTCTAGTCTATTCCAGTATATTCTAGTATATTCTGGAATATTCTAGTATATTCTAGTATGTTCTAGTATATCCAAGTATATTGTAGTATATTCTAGTATATCCAAGTATATTCTAGTATATTCTAGCATATTCTTGTATATTCTAGTATATTAAAGTATATTCTACCATATTCTAGTATATTCGGGTATATTCTAGTATATTCTAGTATATTCAAGTATATTCAAGTATATTCTATCATATTCTAGTATATTCTAGTATATTCTGGTATATTCTAGTATATTCTAGTATATTCTGGTATATTCTAGTATATTCTAGTATATTCTAGTATATTCTGGTATATTCTGGTATATTCGAGTATTTTCTAGTATATTCTACTATATTCTAGTATGTTCAAGTATATTCTAGTATATTCTATTCCATTATAGTATATTCTGGTATATTCTAGCATATTCTAGTGTATTCTAGTATATTCTAGTAGATTCTAGTATATTCTAGTATATTCTAGTATATACTGGTATATTCTAGTATATTCGAGTATATTCTAGTATATTCTACTATATTCTAGTATATTCAAGTATATTCTAGTATATTCTATTCCATTCTAGTATATTCTAGTATATTCTGGTATATTCTAGTATATTCTAGTATATCCTAGTATATTCTGGTATATTCGAGTATATTCTAGTATATTCAAGTATATTCAAGTATATTCTAGTATATTCTATTCCATTCTAGTATATTCTAGTATATTCTGGTATATTCTAGTATATTCTAGTATATCCTAGTATATTCTGGTCTATTCGAGTATATTCTAGTATATTCAAGCATATTCTAGTATATTCTAGTCTATTCTAATATATTCTAGTCTATTCTAGTATATTCTAGTATATTCTGGAATATTCTAGTATATTCTAGTATGTTCTAGTATATCCAAGTATATTGTAGTATATTCTAGTATATCCAAGTATATTCTAGTATATTCTAGCATATTCTTGTATATTCTAGTATATTCAAGTATATTCTAGTATATTCTATTCCATTCTAGTATATTCTAGTATATTCTGGTATATTCTAGTATATTCTAGTATATCCTAGTATATTCTGGTATATTCGAGTATATTCTAGTATATTCAAGTATATTCTAGTATATTCTAGTCTATTCTAATATATTCTAGTCTATTCTAGTATATTCTAGTATATCCAAGTATATTCTAGTATATTCTAGCATATTCTTGTATATTCTAGTATATTCCAGTATATTCTACCATATTCTAGTATATTCGGGTATATTCTGGTATATTCTAGTGTAGTTTAGTATATTCTAGTATATTCTGGTATATTCTAGTATATTCTAGTATATTCTATTCCATTCTAGTATATTCTAGTATATTCTAGCATATTCTAGTATATTCTAGTATATTCTGGTATATTCTAGTATATTCTAGTATATTCTGGTATATTCTAGTATATTCTAGTATATTCTGGTATATTCTAGTATATTCGAGTATTTTCTAGTATATTCTACTATATTCTAGTATGTTCAAGTATATTCTAGTATATTCTATTCCATTCTAGTATATTCTGGTATATTCTAGCATATTCTAGTGTATTCTAGTATATTCTAGTAGATTCTAGTATATTCTAGTATATTCTAGTATATTCTGGTATATACTAGTATATTCGAATATATTCTAGTATATTCTACTATATTCTAGTATATTCAAGTATATTCTAGTATATTCTATTCCATTCTAGTATATTCTAGTATATTCTGGTATATTCTAGTATATTCTAGTATATCCTAGTATATTCTGGTCTATTCGAGTATATTCTAGTATATTCAAGCATATTCTAGTATATTCTAGTCTATTCTAATATATTCTAGTCTATTCTAGTATATTCTAGTATAGTCTGGAATATTCTAGTATATTCTAGTATGTTCTAGTATATCCAAGTATATTCTAGTATATTCTAGTATATCCAAGTATATTCTAGTATATTCTAGCATATTCTTGTATATTCTAGTATATTCTAGCATATTCTTGTATATTCTAGTATATTAAACTATATTCTACCATATTCTAGTATATTCGGGTATATTCTAGTATATTCTAGTATATTCAAGTATATTCAAGTATATTCTAGCATATTCTAGTATATTCGAGTATATTCTAGTATATTCTAGTATATCCAAGTATATTCTAGTATATTCTAGCATATTCCAGTATTTTCTAGTATATTGCAGTATATTCTACCATATTCTAGTATATTCTGGTATATTCTAGTATATCCGAGTATATTCTAGTATATTCTAGTGTATTCTGGTATATTCTAGTATATTCTGGTATATTCTAGTATATTCTAGTATATTCTATTCCATTCTAGTATATTCTAGTATATTCTGGCATATTCTAGTATATTCTAGTATATTCTGGTATATTCTAGTATATTCTAGTATATTCTGGTATATTCTAGTATATTCTAGTATATTCTGGTATATTCTAGTATATTCGAGTATATTCTAGTATATTCTACTATATTCTAGTATGTTCAAGTATATTCTAGTATATTCTATTCCATTCTAGTATATTCTGGTATATTCTTGTATATTCTAGTATATCCTAGTATATTCTGGTATATTCGAGTATATTCTAGTATATTCAAGTATATTCTAGTATATTCTAGTCTATTCTAGTATATTCTAGTCTATTCTAGTATATTCTAGTCTATTCTAGTATATTCTAGTATATTCTGGTATATTCTAGTATATTCTGGTATATTCTAGTATATTCGAGTATATTCTAGTATATTCTAGTATATTCTAGTGTATTCTAGTATATTCTAGCATATTCTAGTATATTCTAGTATATTCTAGTGTATTCTGGTATATTCTAGTATATTCTAGTATATTCTGGTATATTCTAGTATATTCTAGTATATTCTGGTATATTCTAGTATATTCGAGTATTTTCTAGTATATTCTACTATATTCTAGTATGTTCAAGTATATTCTAGTATATTCTATTCCATTCTAGTATATTCTGGTATATTCTAGCATATTCTAGTGTATTCTAGTATATTCTAGTAGATTCTAGCATATTCTAGTATATTCTAGTATATTCTGGTATATTCTAGTATATTCGAGTATATTCGAGTATATTCTAGTATATTCTACTATATTCTAGTATATTCAAGTATATTCCAGTATATTCTATTACATTCTAGTATATTCTAGTATATTCTGGTATATTCTAGTATATTCATGTATATCCTAGTATATTCTGGTATATTCGAGTATATTCTAGTATATTCAAGTATATTCTAGTATATTCTAGTCTATTCTAATATATTCTAGTCTATTCTAGTATATTCTAGTATATTCTGGAATATTCTAGTATATCCAAGTATATTCTAGTATATTCTAGCATATTCTTGTATATTCTAGTATATTGAAGTATATTCTACCATATTCTAGTATATTCGGGTATATTCTAGTATATTCTAGTATATTCAAGTATATTCAAGTATATTCTAGCATATTCTAGTATATTCGAGTATATTCTAGTATATTCTAGTATATCCAAGTATATTCTAGTATTCTCATATATTCTTGTATATTCTAGTATATCCTGGTATATTCTGGTATATTCGAGTATATTCCAGTATATTCAAGTATATTCTAGTATATTCTAGTCTATTCTAGTATATTCTAGTCTATTCTAGTATATTCTAGTATATTCTGGTATATTCTAGTATATTCTAGTATATCCTAGTATGTTCTGGTATATTCGAGTATATTCTAGTGTATTCTAGTATATTCTAGTATATTCTGGTATATTCTAGTATATTCTAGTATATTCTGGTATATTCTAGTATATTCGAGTATTTTCTAGTATATTCTACTATATTCTAGTATGTTCAAGTATATTCTAGTATATTCTATTCCATTCTAGTATATTCTGGTATATTCTAGCATATTCTAGTGTATTCTATTATATTCTAGTAGATTCTAGTATATTCTAGTATATTCTAGTATATTCTGGTATATTCTAGTATATTCGAGTATATTCTAGTATATTCTACTATATTCTAGTATATTCAAGTATATTCTAGTATATTCTATTCCATTCTAGTATATTCTAGTATATTCTGGTATATTCTAGTATATTCTAGTATATCCTAGTATATTCTGGTATATTCGAGTATATTCTAGTATATTCAAGTATATTCTAGTATATTCTAGTCTATTCTAATATATTCTAGTCTATTCTAGTATATTCTAGTATATTCTGGAATATTCTAGTATATTCTAGTATATTCTAGTATATTCTACCATATTCTAGTATATTCGGGTATATTCTGGTATATTCTAGTATATTCTAGTATATCCTAGTATATTCTGGAATATTCTAGTCTATTCTAGTATATTCTGGTATATTCTAGTATATTCTAGTATATTCTATTCCATTCTAGTATATTCTAGTATATTATAGCATATTCTAGTATATTCTAGTATATTCTGGTACATTCTAGTATATTCTAGTATATTCTGGTATATTCTAGTATATTCTAGTATATTCTGGTATATTCTAGTATATTCGAGTATTTTCTAGTATATTCTACTATATCCTAGTATGTTCAAGTATATTCTAGTATATTCTATTCCATTCTAGTATATTCTGGTATATTCTAGCATATTCTAGTGTATTCTAGTATATTCTAGTAGATTCTAGTATATTCTAGTATATTCTAGTATATTCTGGTATATTCTAGTATATTCGAGTATATTCTAGTATATTCTACTATATTCTAGTATATTCAAGTATATTCTAGTATATTCTATTCCATTCTAGTATATTCTAGTATATTCTGGTATATTCTAGTATATTCTAGTATATCCTAGTATATTCTGGTCTATTCGAGTATATTCTAGTATATTCAAGCATATTCTAGTATATTCTAGTCTATTCTAATATATTCTAGTCTATTCTAGTATATTCTAGTATATTCTAGTATGTTCTAGTATATTCTGGTATATTCTAGTATATTCTAGTATATTCTGGTATATTCTAGTATATTCTAGTATATTCTAGCATAGTCTAGTATATTCTAGTGTATTCTAGTATATTCTAGTATCTTCGAGTATATTCTAGTATATTCTAGTATATCCAAGTATATTCTAGTATATTCTAGCATATTCTAGTATATTCTAGTATATTCTAGTAAATTCCAGTATATTCTACCATATTCTAGTCTATTCTGGTATATTCTAGTCTATTCTGGTATATTCTAGTATATCCGAGTATATTCTAGTATATTCTAAAATATTCAAGTATATTCTAGTATATTCTAGTATATTCTAGAGTATTCTAGTATATTCAAGTATATTCTAGTATATTCTAGCATATTCTAGTATATTCTAGTACATTCTGGTATATTCTAGTATATTCGAGTATATTCTAGTATAATCTAGTATATCCAAGTATATTCTAGTATATTCTAGTATATTCTAGTGTATTCTAGTATATCCAAGTATATTCTAGTATATTCTAGCATATTCTAGTATATTCTAGTATATTGCAGTTTATTCTACCACATTCTAGTATATTCTAGTATATTCTAGTGTATTCTGGTATATTCTAGTGTATTCTGGTATATTCTAGTGTAGTTTAGTATATTCTAGTATATTCTGGTATATTCTAGTATATTCTAGTATATTCTGGTATATTCTAGTATATTCTAGTATATTCTAGTATATTCGAGTATATTCTAGTATATTCTAGTGTATCCAAGTATATTCTAGTATATTCTAGCATATTCTAGTATATTCTAGTATATTCCAGTATATTCTACCATATTCTAGTATATTCTGGTATATTCTAGTATATCCGAGTATATTCTAGTATATTCTAGCATATTCTAGTATATTCTAGCATATTCTAGTATATTCTAGTATATTCTAGTATATACTGGTATATTCTGGTATATTCTAGCATATTCTAGTGTATTCTAGTATATTCTAGTATATTCTAGTATATTCTAGTATATTCTAGTATATTCGAGTATATTCTAGTATATTCTAGTATATCCATGTATATTCTAGTATATTCTAGTATATTCTAGTATATTCTGGTATATTATAGTATATTATAGTATATTCTACCATATTCTAGTATGTTCTAGTATATTCTAGTATATTCTAGTGTATTCTAGTATATTCTACTATATTCCTGTATATTCTACCATATTCTAGTATATTCTGGTATATTCTATTATATCCGAGTATATTCTGGTACATTCGAGTATATTCTAGTATATTCTGGTATATACGAGTATATTCTAGTATATTCAAGTATATTCTAGTATATTCTAGTCTATTCTAATATTTTCTAGTCTATTCTAGTATATTCTAGTATATTCTAGTATATTCTAGTATATTCTAGTATATTCTAGTATATTCCAGTATATTCTTGTATATACTAGTATATTCTGGTATATTCTAGCATATTCTAGTGTATTCTAGTATATTCTAGTATAGTCAAGTATATTCTAGTATATTCAAGTGTATTCTAGTATATTCTAGTATATTCTAGTATATTTGAGCATATTCTAGTATATTCTAGTGTATTCTGGTATATTCTAGTGTAGTTTAGTATATTCTAGTATATTCTGGTATATTCTAGTATATTCTAGTATATTCTATTCCATTCTAGTATATTCTAGTATATTCTAGCATATTCTAGTATATTCTAGTATATTCTGGTATATTCTAGTATATTCTAGTATATTCTGGTATATTCTAGTATATTCTAGTATATTCTGGTATATTCTAGTATATTCGAGTATTTTCTAGTATATTCTACTATATTCTAGTATGTTCTAGTATATTCTAGTATATTCTATTCCATTCTAGTATATTCTGGTATATTCTAGCATATTCTAGTGTATTCTAGTATATTCTAGTAGATTCTAGCATATTCTAGTATATTCTAGTATATTCTATGTATATCCTAGTATATTCTGGTATATTCGAGTATATTCTAGTATATTCAAGTATATTCTAGTATATTCTAGTCTATTCTAATATATTCTAGTCTATTCTAGTATATTCTAGTATATTCTGGAATATTCTAGTATATTCTAGTATATTCTAGTATATCCAAGTATATTCTAGTATATTCTAGTATATCCAAGTATATTCTAGTATATTCTAGCATATTCTTGTATATTCTAGTATATTGAAGTATATTCTACCATATTCTAGTATATTCGGGTATATTCTAGTATATTCTAGTATATTCAAGTATATTCAAGTATATTCTAGCATATTCAAGTATATTCGGGTATATTCTAGTATATTCTAGTATATCCAAGTATATTCTAGTATATTCTAGCATATTCTAGTACATTCTAGTATATTGCAGTATATTCTACCATATTCTAGTATAATCTGGTATATTCTAGTATATTCTAGTGTATTCTGGTATATTCTAGTGTATTCTGGTATATTCTAGTGTAGTTTAGTATATTCTAGTATATTCTGGTATATTCTAGTATATTCTAGTATATTCTATTTCATTCTAGTATATTCTAGTATATTCTGGCATATTCTAGTATATTCTAGTATATTCTGGTATATTCTAGTATATTCTAGTATATTCTGGTATATTCTAGTATATTCTAGTATATTCTGGTATATTCTAGTATATTCGAGTATATTCTAGTATATTCTACTATATTCTAGTATGTTCAAGTATATTCTAGTATATTCTATTCCATTCTAGTATATTCTGGTATGTTCTTGTATATTCTAGTATATCCTGGTATATTCTGGTATATTCGAGTATATTCCAGTATATTCAAGTATATTCTAGTATATTCTAGTCTATTCTAGTATATTCTAGTCTATTCTAGTATATTCTAGTATATTCTGGTATATTCTAGTATATTCTAGTATATCCTAGTATGTTCTGGTATATTCGAGAATATTCTAGTGTATTCTAGTATATTCTAGTATATTCTGGTATATTCTAGTATATTCTAGTATATTCTGGTATATTCTAGTATATTCGAGTATTTTCTAGTATATTCTACTATATTCTAGTATGTTCAAGTATATTCTAGTATATTCTATTCCATTCTAGTATATTCTGGTATATTCTAGCATATTCTAGTGTATTCTAGTATATTCTAGTAGATTCTAGTATATTCTAGTATATTCTAGTATATTCTGGTATATTCTAGTATATTTGAGTATATTCTAGTATATTCTACTATATTCTAGTATATCCAAGTATATTCTAGTATATTCTATTCCATTCTAGTATATTCTAGTATATTCTGGTATATTCTAGTATATTCTAGTATATCCTAGTATATTCTGGTATATTCGAGTATATTCTAGTATATTCAAGTATATTCTAGTATATTCTAGTCTATTCTAATATATTCTAGTCTATTCTAGTATATTCTAGTATATTCTGGAATATTCTAGTATATTCTAGTATATTCTAGTATATCCAAGTATATTCTAGTATATTCTAGTATATCCAAGTATATTCTAGTATATTCTATCATATTCTTATATATTCTAGTATATTCTAGTATATTCTACCATATTCTAGTATATTCGGGTATATTCTGGTATATTCTAGTGTAGTTTAGTATATTCTAGTATATTCTGGTATATTCTAGTATATTCTGGTATATTCTAGTATATTCGAGTATTTTCTAGTATATTCTACTATATTCTAGTATGTTCAAGTATATTCTAGTATATTCTATTCCATTCTAGTATATTCTGGTATATTCTAGCATATTCTAGTGTATTCTAGTATATTCTAGTAGATTCTAGTATATTCTAGTATATTCTAGTATATTCTGGTATATTCTAGTATATTCGAGTATTTTCTAGTATATTCTACTATATTCTAGTATGTTCAAGTATATTCTAGTATATTCTATTCCATTCTAGTATATTCTGGTATATTCTAGCATATTCTAGTGTATTCTAGTATATTCTAGTAGATTCTAGTATATTCTAGTATATTCTAGTATATTCTGGTATATTCTAGTATATTCGAGTATATTCTAGTATATTCTACTATATTCTAGTATATCCAAGTATATTCTAGTATATTCTATTCCATTCTAGTATATTCTAGTATATTCTGGTATATTCTAGTATATTCTAGTATATCCTAGTATATTCTGGTATATTCGAGTATATTCTAGTATATTCAAGTATATTCTAGTATATTCTAGTCTATTCTAATATATTCTAGTCTATTCTAGTATATTCTAGTCTATTCTAGTATATTCTAGTATATTCTGGTATATTCTAGTATATTCTAGTATATCCTAGTATGTTCTGGTATATTCGAGAATATTCTAGTGTATTCTAGTATATTCTAGTATATTCTGGTATATTCTAGTATATTCTAGTATATTCTGGTATATTCTAGTATATTCGAGTATTTTCTAGTATATTCTACTATATTCTAGTATGTTCAAGTATATTCTAGTATATTCTATTCCATTCTAGTATATTCTGGTATATTCTAGCATATTCTAGTGTATTCTAGTATATTCTAGTAGATTCTAGTATATTCTAGTATATTCTAGTATATTCTGGTATATTCTAGTATATTCGAGT
This sequence comes from Sphecodes monilicornis, assembly GCA_913789915.3. NCBI lineage: Eukaryota > Metazoa > Arthropoda > Insecta > Hymenoptera > Halictidae > Sphecodes > Sphecodes monilicornis. The sequence goes on from CAJYYI030000004.1 coordinate 22,464, forward strand.
ATATTCTAGTATATTCTACTATATTCTAGTATATCCAAGTATATTCTAGTATATTCTATTCCATTCTAGTATATTCTAGTATATTCTGGTATATTCTAGTATATTCTAGTATATCCTAGTATATTCTGGTATATTCGAGTATATTCTAGTATATTCAAGTATATTCTAGTATATTCTAGTCTATTCTAATATATTCTAGTCTATTCTAGTATATTCTAGTATATTCTGGAATATTCTAGTATATTCTAGTATATTCTAGTATATCCAAGTATATTCTAGTATATTCTAGTATATCCAAGTATATTCTAGTATATTCTAGTATATCCAAGTATATTCTAGTATATTCTATCATATTCTTATATATTCTAGTATATTCTAGTATATTCTACCATATTCTAGTATATTCGGGTATATTCTGGTATATTCTAGTGTAGTTTAGTATATTCTAGTATATTCTGGTATATTCTAGTATATTCTGGTATATTCTAGTATATTCGAGTATTTTCTAGTATATTCTACTATATTCTAGTATGTTCAAGTATATTCTAGTATATTCTATTCCATTCTAGTATATTCTGGTATATTCTAGCATATTCTAGTGTATTCTAGTATATTCTAGTAGATTCTAGTATATTCTAGTATATTCTAGTATATTCTGGTATATTCTAGTATATTCGAGTATATTCTAGTATATTCTACTATATTCTAGTATATTCAAGTATATTCTAGTATATTCTATTCCATTCTAGTATATTCTAGTATATTCTGGTATATTCTAGTATATTCTAGTATATCCTAGTATATTCTGGTATATTCGAGTATATTCTAGTATATTCAAGTATATTCTAGTATATTCTAGTCTATTCTAATATATTCTAGTCTATTCTAGTATATTCTAGTATATCCAAGTATATTCTAGTATATTCTAGCATATTCTTGTATATTCTAGTATATTCCAGTATATTCTACCATATTCTAGTATATTCGGGTATATTCTGGTATATTCTAGTGTAGTTTAGTATATTCTAGTATATTCTGGTATATTCTAGTATATTCTAGTATATTCTATTCCATTCTAGTATATTCTAGTATATTCTAGCATATTCTAGTATATTCTAGTATATTCTGGTATATTCTAGTATATTCTAGTATATTCTGGTATATTCTAGTATATTCTAGTATATTCTGGTATATTCTAGTATATTCGAGTATTTTCTAGTATATTCTACTATATTCTAGTATGTTCAAGTATATTCTAGAATATTCTATTCCATTCTAGTATATTCTAGTATATTCTGGTATATTCTAGTATATTCTAGTATATCCTAGTATATTCTGGTCTATTCGAGTATATTCTAGTATATTCAAGCATATTCTAGTATATTCTAGTCTATTCTAATATATTCTAGTCTATTCTAGTATATTCTAGTATAGTCTGGAATATTCTAGTATATTCTAGTATGTTCTAGTATATCCAAGTATATTCTAGTATATTCTAGTATATCCAAGTATATTCTAGTATATTCTAGCATATTCTTGTATATTCTAGTATATTCTAGCATATTCTTGTATATTCTAGTATATTAAAGTATATTCTACCATATTCTAGTATATTCGGGTATATTCTAGTATATTCTAGTATATTCTAGTATATTCAAGTATATTCAAGTATATTCTAGCATATTCTAGTATATTCGAGTATATTCTAGTATATTCTAGTATATCCAAGTATATTCTAGTATATTCTAGCATATTCTAGTATTTTCTAGTATATTGCAGTATATTCTAGTATATTCTGGTATATTCTAGTATATTCTAGTATATTCTGGTATATTCTAGTATATTCGAGTATATTCTAGTATATTCTACTATATTCTAGTATGTTCAAGTATATTCTAGTATATTCTATTCCATTCTAGTATATTCTGGTATATTCTTGTATATTCTAGTATATCCTAGTATATTCTGGTATATTCGAGTATATTCTAGTATATTCAAGTATATTCTAGTATATTCTAGTCTATTCTAGTATATTCTAGTCTATTCTAGTATATTCTAGTATATTCTGGTATATTCTAGTATATTCTGGTATATTCTAGTATATTCGAGTATATTCTAGTATATTCTAGTATATTCTAGTGTATTCTAGTATATTCTAGCATATTCTAGTATATTCTAGTATATTCTAGTGTATTCTGGTATATTCTAGTATATTCTGGTATATTCTGGTATATTCTAGTATATTCTAGTATATTCTGTTATATTCTAGTATATTCGAGTATTTTCTAGTATATTCTACTATATTCTAGTATGTTCAAGTATATTCTAGTATATTCTATTCCATTCTAGTATATTCTGGTATATTCTAGCATATTCTAGTGTATTCTAGTATATTCTAGTAGATTCTAGCATATTATAGGATATTCTAGTATATTCTGGTATATTCTAGTATATTCGAGTATATTCGAGTATATTCTAGTATATTCTACTATATTCTAGTATATTCAAGTATATTCCAGTATATTCTATTACATTCTAGTATATTCTAGTATATTCTGGTATATTCTAGTATATTCTATGTATATCCTAGTATATTCTGGTATATTCGAGTATATTCTAGTATATTCAAGTATATTCTAGTATATTCTAGTCTATTCTAATATATTCTAGTCTATTCTAGTATATTCTAGTATATTCTGGAATATTCGAGTATATTCTAGCATATTCTTGTATATTCTAGTATATTGAAGTATATTCTACCATATTCTAGTATATTCTGGTATATTCTAGTATATTCGAGTATTTTCTAGTATATTCTACTATATTCTAGTATGTTCAAGTATATTCTAGTATATTCTATTCCATTCTAGTATATTCTGGTATATTCTAGTATATTCGAGTATTTTCTAGTATATTCTAGTATATTCTACTATATTCTAGTATATTCAAGTATATTCCAGTATATTCTATTACATTCTAGTATATTCTAGTATATTCTGGTATATTCTAGTATATTCTATGTATATCCTAGTATATTCTGGTATATTCGAGTATATTCTAGTATATTCAAGTATATTCTAGTATATTCTAGTCTATTCTAATATATTCTAGTCTATTCTAGTATATTCTAGTATATTCTGGAATATTCTAGTATATCCAAGTATATTCTAGTATATTCTAGCATATTCTTGTATATTCTAGTATATTCCAGTATATTCTACCATATTCTAGTATATTCGGGTATATTCTAGTATATTCTAGTATATTCAAGTATATTCAAGTATATTCTAGCATATTCTAGTATATTCGAGTATATTCTAGTATATTCTAGTATATCCAAGTATATTCTAGTATTCTCATATATTCTTGTATATTCTAGTATATCCTGGTATATTCTGGTATATTCGAGTATATTCTAGTATATTCAAGTATATTCTAGTATATTCTAGTCTATTCTAGTATATTCTAGTCTATTCTAGTATATTCTAGTATATTCTGGTATATTCTAGTATATTCTAGTATATCCTAGTATGTTCTGGTATATTCGAGTATATTCTAGTGTATTCTAGTATATTCTAGTATATTCTGGTATATTCTAGTATATTCTAGTATATTCTGGTATATTCTAGTATATTCGAGTATATTCTAGTATATTCTACTATATTCTAGTATGTTCAAGTATATTCTAGTATATTCTATTCCATTCTAGTATATTCTGGTATATTCTAGCATATTCTAGTGTATTCTATTATATTCTAGTATATTCTAGTATATTCTAGTATATTCTAGTATATTCTGGTATATTCTAGTATATTCGAGTATATTCTAGTATATTCTACTATATTCTAGTATATTCAAGTATATTCTAGTATATTCTATTCCATTCTAGTATATTCTAGTATATTCTGGTATATTCTAGTATATTCTAGTATATCCTAGTATATTCTGGTATATTCGAGTATATTCTAGTATATTCAAGTATATTCTAGTATATTCTAGTCTATTCTAATATATTCTAGTCTATTCTAGTATATTCTAGTATATTCTGGAATATTCTAGTATATTCTAGTATATTCTAGTATATTCTACCATATTCTAGTATATTCGGGTATATTCTGGTATATTCTAGTATATTCTGGTATATTCTAGTATATTCTAGTATATTCTATTCCATTCTAGTATATTCTAGTATATTATAGCATATACTAGTATATTCTAGTATATTCTGGTATATTCTAGTATATTCTAGTATATTCTGGTATATTCTAGTATATTCGAGTATTTTCTAGTATATTCTACTATATTCTAGTATGTTCAAGTATATTCTAGTATATTCTATTCCATTCTAGTATATTCTGGTATATTCTAGCATATTCTAGTGTATTCTAGTATATTCTAGTAGATTCTAGTATATTCTAGTATATTCTAGTATATTCTGGTATATTCTAGTATATTCGAGTATATTCTAGTATATTCTACTATATTCTAGTATATTCAAGTATATTCTAGTATATTCAAGTATATTCTAGTATATTCAAGTATATTCTAGTATATTCTATTCCATTCTAGTATATTCTAGTATATTCTGGTATATTCTAGTATATTCTAGTATATCCTAGTATATTCTGGTCTATTCGAGTATATTCTAGTATATTCAAGCATATTCTAGTATATTCTAGTCTATTCTAATATATTCTAGTCTATTCTAGTATATTCTAGTATATTCTGGAATATTCTAGTATATTCTAGTATGTTCTAGTATATCCAAGTATATTGTAGTATATTCTAGTATATCCAAGTATATTCTAGTATATTCTAGCATATTCTTGTATATTCTAGTATATTAAAGTATATTCTACCATATTCTAGTATATTCTAGTATATTCTGGTATATTCTAGTATATTCTAGTATATTCTGGTATATTCTAGTATATTCTAGTATATTCTAGTATATTCTGGTATATTCTAGTATATTCGAGTATTTTCTAGTATATTCTACTATATTCTAGTATGTTCAAGTATATTCTAGTATATTCTATTCCATTCTAGTATATTCTGGTATATTCTAGCATATTCTAGTGTATTCTAGTATATTCTAGTAGATTCTAGTATATTCTAGTATATTCTAGTATATTCTGGTATATTCTAGTATATTCGAGTATATTCTAGTATATTCTACTATATTCTAGTATATTCAAGTATATTCTAGTATATTCTATTCCATTCTAGTATATTCTAGTATATTCTGGTATATTCTAGTATATTCTAGTATATCCTAGTATATTCTGGTATATTCGAGTATATTCTAGTATATTCTAGTATATCCAAGTATATTCTAGTATATTCTAGCATATTCTTGTATATTCTAGTATATTCCAGTATATTCTACCATATTCTAGTATATTCGGGTATATTCTGGTATATTCTAGTGTAGTTTAGTATATTCTAGTATATTCTGGTATATTCTAGTATATTCTAGTATATTCTATTCCATTCTAGTATATTCTAGTATATTCTAGCATATTCTAGTATATTCTAGTATATTCTGGTATATTCTAGTATATTCTAGTATATTCTGGTATATTCTAGTATATTCTAGTATATTCTGTTATATTCTAGTATATTCGAGTATTTTCTAGTATATTCTACTATATTCTAGTATGTTCAAGTATATTCTAGTATATTCTATTCCATTCTAGTATATTCTATTCCATTCTAGTATATTCTATTCCATTCTAGTATATTCTGGTATATTCTAGCATATTCTAGTGTATTCTAGTATATTCTAGTAGATTCTAGTATATTCTAGTATATTCTAGTATATTCCGGTATATTCTAGTATATTCGAGTATATTCTAGTATATTCTACTATATTCTAGTATATTCAAGTATATTCTAGTATATTCTATTCCATTCTAGTATATTCTAGTATGTTCTAGTATATCCAAGTATATTGTAGTATATTCTAGTATATCCAAGTATATTCTAGTATATTCTAGCATATTCTTGTATATTCTAGTATATTAAAGTATATTCTACCATATTCTAGTATATTCTAGTATATTCTGGTATATTCTAGTATATTCTAGTATATTCTGGTATATTCTAGTATATTCTAGTATATTCTAGTATATTCTGGTATATTCTAGTATATTCGAGTATTTTCTAGTATATTCTACTATATTCTAGTATGTTCAAGTATATTCTAGTATATTCTATTCCATTCTAGTATATTCTGGTATATTCTAGCATATTCTAGTGTATTCTAGTATATTCTAGTAGATTCTAGTATATTCTAGTATATTCTAGTATATTCTGGTATATTCTAGTATATTCGAGTATATTCTAGTATATTCTACTATATTCTAGTATATTCAAGTATATTCTAGTATATTCTATTCCATTCTAGTATATTCTAGTATATTCTGGTATATTCTAGTATATTCTAGTATATCCTAGTATATTCTGGTATATTCGAGTATATTCTAGTATATTCAAGTATAGTCTAGTATATTCTAGTCTATTCTAATATATTCTAGTCTATTCTAGTATATTCTAGTATATCCAAGTATATTCTAGTATATTCTAGCATATTCTTGTATATTCTAGTATATTCCAGTATATTCTACCATATTCTAGTATATTCGGGTATATTCTGGTATATTCTAGTGTAGTTTAGTATATTCTAGTATATTCTGGTATATTCTAGTATATTCTAGTATATTCTATTCCATTCTAGTATATTCTAGTATATTCTAGCATATTCTAGTATATTCTAGTATATTCTGGTATATTCTAGTATATTCTAGTATATTCTGGTATATTCTAGTATATTCTAGTATATTCTGTTATATTCTAGTATATTCGAGTATTTTCTAGTATATTCTACTATATTCTAGTATGTTCAAGTATATTCTAGTATATTCTATTCCATTCTAGTATATTCTATTCCATTCTAGTATATTCTATTCCATTCTAGTATATTCTGGTATATTCTAGCATATTCTAGTGTATTCTAGTATATTCTAGTATATTCTAGTATATTCTGGTATATTCTAGTATATTCGAGTATATTCTAGTATATTCTAGTATATTCTACTATATTCTAGTATATTCAAGTATATTCTAGTATATTCTATTCCATTCTAGTATATTCTAGTATATTCTGGAATATTCTAGTATATTCTAGTATATTCTAGTATATCCAAGTATATTCTAGTATATTCTAGTATATCCAAGTATATTCTAGTATATTCTATCATATTCTTATATATTCTAGTATATTCTAGTATATTCTACCATATTCTAGTATATTCGGGTATATTCTGGTATATTCTAGTGTAGTTTAGTATATTCTAGTATATTCTGGTATATTCTAGTATATTCTAGTATATTCTATTCCATTCTAGTATATTCTAGTATATTATAGCATATTCTAGTATATTCTAGTATATTCTTGTATATTCTAGTATATTCTAGTATATTCTGGTATATTCTAGTATATTCTAGTATATTCTGGTATATTCTAGTATATTCGAGTATTTTCTAGTATATTCTACTATATTCTAGTATGTTCAAGTATATTCTAGTATATTCTATTCCATTCTAGTATATTCTGGTATATTCTAGTATATCCGAGTATATTCTAGTATATTCTAGTGTATTCTGGTATATTCTAGTGTATTCTGGTATATTGTAGTGTAGTTTAGTATATTCTAGTATATTCTGGTATATTCTAGTATATTCTAGTATATTCTATTCCATTCTAGTATATTCTAGTATATTCTGGCATATTCGAGTATATTCTAGTATATTCTGGAATATTCTAGTATATTCTAGTATATTCTGGTATATTCTAGTATATTCTAGTATATTCTGGTATATTCTAGTATATTCGAGTATATTCTAGTATATTCTACTATATTCTAGTATGTTCAAGTATATTCTAGTATATTCTATTCCATTCTAGTATATTCTGGTATATTCTTGTATATTCTAGTATATCCTAGTATATTCTGGTATATTCGAGTATATTCTAGTATATTCAAGTATATTCTAGTATATTCTAGTCTATTCTAGTATATTCTAGTCTATTCTAGTATATTCTAGTATATTCTGGTATATTCTAGTATATTCTGGTATATTCTAGTATATTCGAGTATATTCTAGTATATTCTAGTATATTCTAGTGTATTCTAGTATATTCTAGCATATTCTAGTATATTCTAGTATATTCTAGTGTATTCTGGTATATTCTAGTATATTCTAGTATATTCTGGTATATTCTAGTATATTCTAGTATATTCTGTTATATTCTAGTATATTCGAGTATTTTCTAGTATATTCTACTATATTCTAGTATGTTCAAGTATATTCTAGTATATTCTATTCCATTCTAGTATATTCTGGTATATTCTAGCATATTCTAGTGTATTCTAGTATATTCTAGTAGATTCTAGCATATTCTAGTATATTCTAGTATATTCTGGTATATTCTAGTATATTCGAGTATATTCGAGTATATTCTAGTATATTCTACTATATTCTAGTATATTCAAGTATATTCCAGTATATTCTATTACATTCTAGTATATTCTAGTATATTCTGGTATATTCTAGTATATTCTAGTATATTCTGGTATATTCGAGTATATTCTAGTATATTCAAGTATATTCTAGTATATTCTAGTCTATTCTAATATATTCTAGTCTATTCTAGTATATTCTAGTATATTCTGGAATATTCTAGTATATCCAAGTATATTCGAGTATATTCTAGCATATTCTTGTATATTCTAGTATATTGAAGTATATTCTACCATATTCTAGTATATTCTGGTATATTCTAGTATATTCGAGTATTTTCTAGTATATTCTACTATATTCTAGTATGTTCAAGTATATTCTAGTATATTCTATTCCATTCTAGTATATTCTGGTATATTCTAGCATATTCTAGTGTATTCTAGTATATTCTAGTAGATTCTAGCATATTCTAGTATATTCTAGTATATTCTGGTATATTCTAGTATATTCGAGTATATTCGAGTATATTCTAGTATATTCTACTATATTCTAGTATATTCAAGTATATTCCAGTATATTCTATTACATTCTAGTATATTCTAGTATATTCTGGTATATTCTAGTATATTCTATGTATATCCTAGTATATTCTGGTATATTCAAGTATATTCTAGTATATTCAAGTATATTCTAGTATATTCTAGTCTATTCTAATATATTCTAGTCTATTCTAGTATATTCTAGTATATTCTGGAATATTCTAGTATATCCAAGTATATTCTAGTATATTCTAGCATATTCTTGTATATTCTAGTATATTGAAGTATATTCTACCATATTCTAGTATATTCGGGTATATTCTAGTATATTCTAGTATATTCAAGTATATTCAAGTATATTCTAGCATATTCTAGTATATTAGAGTATATTCTAGTATATTCTAGTATATCCAAGTATATTCTAGTATTCTCATATATTCTTGTATATTCTAGTATATCCTGGTATATTCTGGTATATTCGAGTATATTCCAGTATATTCAAGTATATTCTAGTATATTCTAGTCTATTCTAGTATATTCTAGTCTATTCTAGTATATTCTAGTATATTCTGGTATATTCTAGTATATTCTAGTATATCCTAGTATGTTCTGGTATATTCGAGTATATTCTAGTGTATTCTAGTATATTCTAGTATATTCTGGTATATTCTAGTATATTCTAGTATATTCTGGTATATTCTAGTATATTCGAGTATTTTCTAGTATATTCTACTATATTCTAGTATGTTCAAGTATATTCTAGTATATTCTATTCCATTCTAGTATATTCTGGTATATTCTAGCATATTCTAGTGTATTCTATTATATTCTAGTAGATTCTAGTATATTCTAGTATATTCTAGTATATTTCTGGTATATTCTAGTATATTCGAGTATATTCTAGTATATTCTACTATATTCTAGTATATTCAAGTATATTCTAGTATATTCTATTCCATTCTAGTATATTCTAGTATATTCTGGTATATTCTAGTATATTCTAGTATATCCTAGTATATTCTGGTATATTCGAGTATATTCTAGTATATTCAAGTATATTCTAGTATATTCTAGTCTATTCTAATATATTCTAGTCTATTCTAGTATATTCTAGTATATTCTGGAATATTCTAGTATATTCTAGTATATTCTACCATATTCTAGTATATTCGGGTATATTCTGGTATATTATAGTATATTCTGGTATATTCTAGTATATTCTAGTATATTCTATTCCATTCTAGTATATTCTAGTATATTCTAGCATATTCTAGTATATTCTAGTATATTCTGGTATATTCTAGTATATTCTAGTATATTCTGGTATAATCTAGTATATTCTAGTATATTCTGGTATATTCTAGTATATTCGAGTATTTTCTAGTATATTCTACTATATTCTAGTATGTTCAAGTATATTCTAGTATATTCTATTCCATTCTAGTATATTCTAGCATATTCTAGTGTATTCTAGTATATTCTAGTAGATTCTAGTATATTCTAGTATATTCTAGTATATTCTGGTATATTCTAGTATATTCGAGTATATTCTAGTATATTCTACTATATTCTAGTATATTGAAGTATATTCTAGTATATTCAAGTATATTCTAGTATATTCTATTCCATTCTAGTATATTCTGGTATATTCTAGTATATTCTAGTATATCCTAGTATATTCTGGTCTATTCGAGTATATTCGAGTATATTCTAGTATATTCAAGCATATTCTAGTATATTCTAGTCTATTCTAATATATTCTAGTCTATACTAGTATATTCTAGTATATTCTGGAATATTCTAGTATATTCTAGTATGTTCTAGTATATCCAAGTATATTGTAGTATATTCTAGTATATCCAAGTATATTCTAGTATATTCTAGCATATTCTTGTATATTCTAGTATATTAAAGTATATTCTACCATATTCTAGTATATTCTAGTATATTCTGGTATATTCTAGTATATTCTAGTATATTCTGTTATATTCTAGTATATTCTAGTATATTCTAGTATATTCTGGTATATTCTAGTATATTCGAGTATTTTCTAGTATATTCTACTATATTCTAGTATGTTCAAGTATATTCTAGTATATTCTATTCCATTCTAGTATATTCTGGTATATTCTAGCATATTCTAGTGTATTCTAGTATATTCTAGTAGATTCTAGTATATTCTAGTATATTCTAGTATATTCTGGTATATTCTAGTATATTCTATTCCATTCTAGTATATTCTAGTATATTCCTGGTATATTCTAGTATATTCTAGTATATCCTAGTATATTCTGGTATATTCGAGTATATTCTAGTATATTCAAGTATAGTCTAGTATATTCTAGTCTATTCTAATATATTCTAGTCTATTCTAGTATATTCTAGTATATCCAAGTATATTCTAGTATATTCTAGCATATTCTTGTATATTCTAGTATATTCCAGTATATTCTACCATATTCTAGTATATTCGGGTATATTCTGGTATATTCTAGTGTAGTTTAGTATATTCTAGTATATTCTGGTATATTCTAGTATATTCTAGTATATTCTATTCCATTCTAGTATATTCTAGTATATTCTAGCATATTCTAGTATATTCTAGTATATTCTGGTATATTCTAGTATATTCTAGTATATTCTGGTATATTCTAGTATATTCTAGTATATTCTGTTATATTCTAGTATATTCGAGTATTTTCTAGTATATTCTACTATATTCTAGTATATTCAAGTATATTCTAGTATATTCTATTCCATTCTAGTATATTCTAGTATATTCTGGTATATTCTAGTATATTCTAGTATATCCTAGTATATTCTGGTCTATTCGAGTATATTCTAGTATATTCAAGCATATTCTAGTATATTCTAGTCTATTCTAATATATTCTAGTCTATTCTAGTATATTCTAGTATAGTCTGGAATATTCTAGTATATTCTAGTATGTTCTAGTATATCCAAGTATATTCTAGTATATTCTAGTATATCCAAGTATATTCTAGTATATTCTAGCATATTCTTGTATATTCCAGTATATTAAAGTATATTCTACCATATTCTAGTATATTCGGGTATATTCTAGTATATTCTAGTATATTCAAGTATATTCAAGTATATTCTAGCATATTCTAGTATATTCGAGTATATTCTAGTATATTCTAGTATATCCAAGTATATTCTAGTATATTCTAGCATATTCTAGTATATTCTAGTATATTGCAGTATATTCTACCATATTCTAGTATATTCTGGTATATTCTAGTATAACCGAGTATATTCTAGTATATTCTAGTGTATTCTGGTATATTCTAGTGTATTCTGGTATATTCTAGTGTAGTTTAGTATATTCTAGTATATTCTGGTATATTCTAGTATATTCTAGTATATTCTATTCCATTCTAGTATATTCTAGTATATTCTGGCATATTCTAGTATATTCTAGTATATTCTGGTATATTCTAGTATATTCTAGTATATTCTGGTATATTCTAGTATATTCTAGTATATTCTGGTATATTCTAGTATATTCGAGTATATTCTAGTATATTCTACTATATTCTAGTATGTTCAAGTATATTCTAATATATTCTATTCCATTCTAGTATATTCTGGTATATTCTTGTATATTCTAGTATATCCTAGTATATTCTGGTATATTCGAGTATATTCTAGTATATTCAAGTATATTCTAGTATATTCTAGTCTATTCTAGTATATTCTAGTCTATTCTAGTATATTCTAGTATATTCTGGTATATTCTAGTATATTCTGGTATATTCTAGTATATTCGAGTATATTCTAGTATATTCTAGTATATTCTAGTGTATTCTAGTATATTCTAGCATATTCTAGTATATTCTAGTGTATTCTGGTATATTCTAGTATATTTTAGTATATTCTAGTATATTCTGGTATATTCTAGTATATTCTAGTCTATTCTAGTATATTCTAGTCTATTCTAGTATATTCTAGTATATTCTGGTATATTCTAGTATATTCTGGTATATTCTAGTATATTCGAGTATATTCTAGTATATTCTAGTATATTCTAGTGTATTCTAGTATATTCTAGCATATTCTAGTATATTCTAGTGTATTCTGGTATATTCTAGTATATTTTAGTATATTCTAGTATATTCTAGTATATTCTATTCCATTCTAGTATATTCTATTCCATTCTAGTATATTCTGGTATATTCTAGCATATTCTAGTGTATTCTAGTCTATTCTAATATATTCTAGTCTATTCTAGTATATTCTAGTATATCCAAGTATATTCTAGTATATTCTAGCATATTCTTGTATATTCTAGTATATTCCAGTATATTCTACCATATTCTAGTATATTCGGGTATATTCTGGTATATTCTAGTGTAGTTTAGTATATTCTAGTATATTCTGGTATATTCTAGTATATTCTAGTATATTCTATTCCATTCTAGTATATTCTAGTACATTCTAGCATATTCTAGTATATTCTAGTATATTCTGGTATATTCTAGTATATTCTAGTATATTCTGGTATATTCTAGTATATTCTAGTATATTCTGTTATATTCTAGTATATTCGAGTATTTTCTAGTATATTCTACTATATTCTAGTATGTTCAAGTATATTCTAGTATATTCTATTCCATTCTAGTATATTCTATTCCATTCTAGTATATTCTATTCCATTCTAGTATATTCTGGTATATTCTAGCATATTCTAGTGTATTCTAGTATATTCTAGTAGATTCTAGTATATTCTAGTATATTCTAGTATATTCCGGTATATTCTAGTATATTCGAGTATATTCTAGTATATTCTACTATATTCTAGTATATTCAAGTATATTCTAGTATATTCTATTCCATTCTAGTATATTCTAGTATATTCTGGTATATTCTAGTATATTCTAGTATATCCTAGTATATTCTGGTCTATTCGAGTATATTCTAGTATATTCAAGCATATTCTAGTATATTCTAGTCTATTCTAATATATTCTAGTCTATTCTAGTATATTCTAGTATAGTCTGGAATATTCTAGTATATTCTAGTATGTTCTAGTATATCCAAGTATATTCTAGTATATTCTAGTATATCCAAGTATATTCTAGTATATTCTAGCATATTCTTGTATATTCCAGTATATTAAAGTATATTCTACCATATTCTAGTATATTCGGGTATATTCTAGTATATTCTAGTATATTCAAGTATATTCAAGTATATTCTAGCATATTCTAGTATATTCGAGTATATTCTAGTATATTCTAGTATATCCAAGTATATTCTAGTATATTCTAGCATATTCTAGTATATTCTAGTATATTGCAATATATTCTACCATATTCTAGTATATTCTGGTATATTCTAGTATATCCGAGTATATTCTAGTATATTCTAGTGTATTCTGGTATATTCTAGTGTATTCTGGTATATTCTAGTGTAGTTTAGTATATTCTAGTATATTCTGGTATATTCTAGTATATTCTAGTATATTCTATTCCATTCTAGTATATTCTAGTATATTCTGGCATATTCTAGTATATTCTAGTATATTCTGGTATATTCTAGTATATTCTAGTATATTCTGGTATATTCTAGTATATTCTAGTATATTCTGGTATATTCTAGTATATTCGAGTATATTCTAGTATATTCTACTATATTCTAGTATGTTCAAGTATATTCTAGTATATTCTATTCCATTCTAGTATATTCTGGTATATTCTTGTATATTCTAGTATATCCTAGTATATTCTGGTATATTCGAGTATATTCTAGTATATTCAAGTATATTCTAGTATATTCTAGTCTATTCTAGTATATTCTAGTCTATTCTAGTATATTCTAGTATATTCTGGTATATTCTAGTATTTTCTGGTATATTCTAGTATATTCGAGTATATTCTAGTATATTCTAGTATATTCTAGTGTATTCTAGTATATTCTAGCATATTCTAGTATATTCTAGTATATTCTAGTGTATTCTGGTATATTCTAGTATATTTTAGTATATTCTAGTATATTCTGGTATATACTAGTATATTCTAGTATATTCTGGTATATTCTAGTATATTCTAGTATATTCAGGTATATTCTAGTATATTCGAGTATATTCTAGTATATTCTAGTATATTCTACTATATTCTAGTATATTCAAGTATATTCTAGTATATTCTATTCCATTCTAGTATATTCTAGTATATTCTGGAATATTCTAGTATATTCTAGTATATTCTAGTATATCCAAGTATATTCTAGTATATTCTAGTATATCCAAGTATATTCTAGTATATTCTATCATATTCTTATATATTCTAGTATATTCTAGTATATTCTACCATATTCTAGTATATTCGGGTATATTCTGGTATATTCTAGTGTAGTTTAGTATATTCTAGTATATTCTGGTATATTCTAGTATATTCTAGTATATTCTATTCCATTCTAGTATATTCTAGTATATTATAGCATATTCTAGTATATTCTAGTATATTCTTGTATATTCTAGTATATTCTAGTATATTCTGGTATATTCTAGTATATTCTAGTATATTCTGGTATATTCTAGTATATTCGAGTATTTTCTAGTATATTCTACTATATTCTAGTATGTTCAAGTATATTCTAGTATATTCTATTCCATTCTAGTATATTCTGGTATATTCTAGTATATCCGAGTATATTCTAGTATATTCTAGTGTATTCTGGTATATTCTAGTGTATTCTGGTATATTGTAGTGTAGTTTAGTATATTCTAGTATATTCTGGTATATTCTAGTATATTCTAGTATATTCTATTCCATTCTAGTATATTCTAGTATATTCTGGCATATTCGAGTATATTCTAGTATATTCTGGTATATTCTAGTATATTCTAGTATATTCTGGTATATTCTAGTATATTCTAGTATATTCTGGTATATTCTAGTATATTCGAGTATATTCTAGTATATTCTACTATATTCTAGTATGTTCAAGTATATTCTAGTATATTCTATTCCATTCTAGTATATTCTGGTATATTCTTGTATATTCTAGTATATCCTAGTATATTCTGGTATATTCGAGTATATTCTAGTATATTCAAGTATATTCTAGTATATTCTAGTCTATTCTAGTATATTCTAGTCTATTCTAGTATATTCTAGTATATTCTGGTATATTCTAGTATATTCTGGTATATTCTAGTATATTCGAGTATATTCTAGTATATTCTAGTATATTCTAGTGTATTCTAGTATATTCTAGCATATTCTAGTATATTCTAGTATATTCTAGTGTATTCTGGTATATTCTAGTATATTCTAGTATATTCTGGTATATTCTAGTATATTCTAGTATATTCTGTTATATTCTAGTATATTCGAGTATTTTCTAGTATATTCTACTATATTCTAGTATGTTCCAGTATATTCTAGTATATTCTATTCCATTCTAGTATATTCTGGTATATTCTAGCATATTCTAGTGTATTCTAGTATATTCTAGTATATTCTAGCATATTCTAGTATATTCTAGTATATTCTAGTGTATTCTGGTATATTCTAGTATATTCTAGTATATTCTGGTATATTCTAGTATATTCTAGTATATTCTGTTATATTCTAGTATATTCGAGTATTTTCTAGTATATTCTACTATATTCTAGTATGTTCCAGTATATTCTAGTATATTCTATTCCATTCTAGTATATTCTGGTATATTCTAGCATATTCTAGTGTATTCTAGTATATTCTAGTAGATTCTAGCATATTCTAGTATATTCTAGTATATTCTGGTATATTCTAGTATATTCGAGTATATTCGAGTATATTCTAGTATATTCTACTATATTCTAGTATATTCAAGTATATTCCAGTATATTCTATTACATTCTAGTATATTCTAGTATATTCTGGTATATTCTAGTATATTCTATGTATATCCTAGTATATTCTGGTATATTCGAGTATATTCTAGTATATTCAAGTATATTCTAGTATATTCTAGTCTATTCTAATATATTCTAGTCTATTCTAGTATATTCTAGTATATTCTGGAATATTCTAGTATATCCAAGTATATTCGAGTATATTCTAGCATATTCTTGTATATTCTAGTATATTGAAGTATATTCTACCATATTCTAGTATATTCTGGTATATTCTAGTATATTCGAGTATTTTCTAGTATATTCTACTATATTCTAGTATGTTCAAGTATATTCTAGTATATTCTATTCCATTCTAGTATATTCTGGTATATTCTAGCATATTCTAGTGTATTCTAGTATATTCTAGTAGATTCTAGCATATTCTAGTATATTCTAGTATATTCTGGTATATTCTAGTATATTCGAGTATATTCGAGTATATTCTAGTATATTCTACTATATTCTAGTATATTCAAGTATATTCCAGTATATTCTATTACATTCTAGTATATTCTAGTATATTCTGGTATATTCTAGTATATTCTATGTATATCCTAGTATATTCTGGTATATTCAAGTATATTCTAGTATATTCAAGTATATTCTAGTATATTCTAGTCTATTCTAATATATTCTAGTCTATTCTAGTATATTCTAGTATATTCTAGTATATTCTAGTATATCCAAGTATATTCTAGTATATTCTAGCATATTCTTGTATATTCTAGTATATTGAAGTATATTCTACCATATTCTAGTATATTCGGGTATATTCTAGTATATTCTAGTATATTCAAGTATATTCAAGTATATTGTAGCATATTCTAGTATATTCGAGTATATTCTAGTATATTCTAGTATATCCAAGTATATTCTAGTATTCTCATATATTCTTGTATATTCTAGTATATCCTGGTATATTCTGGTATATTCGAGTATATTCCAGTATATTCAAGTATATTCTAGTATATTCTAGTCTATTCTAGTATATTCTAGTCTATTCTAGTATATTCTAGTATATTCTGGTATATTCTAGTATATTCTAGTATATCCTAGTATGTTCTGGTATATTCGAGTATATTCTAGTGTATTCTAGTATATTCTAGTATATTCTGGTATATTCTAGTATATTCTAGTATATTCTGGTATATTCTAGTATATTCGAGTATTTTCTAGTATATTCTACTATATTCTAGTATGTTCAAGTATATTCTAGTATATTCTATTCCATTCTAGTATATTCTGGTATATTCTAGCATATTCTAGTGTATTCTATTATATTCTAGTAGATTCTAGTATATTCTAGTATATTCTGGTATATTCTAGTATATTCGAGTATATTCTAGTATATTCTACTATATTCTAGTATATTCAAGTATATTCTAGTATATTCTATTCCATTCTAGTATATTCTAGTATATTCTGGTATATTCTAGTATATTCTAGTATATCCTAGTATATTCTGGTATATTCGAGTATATTCTAGTATATTCAAGTATATTCTAGTATATTCTAGTCTATTCTAAAATATTCTAGTCTATTCTAGTATATTCTAGTATATTCTGGAATATTCTAGTATATTCTAGTATATTCTAGTATATTCTACCATATTCTAGTATATTCGGGTATATTCTGGTATATTCTAGTATATTCTGGTATATTCTAGTATATTCTAGTATATTCTATTCCATTCTAGTATATTCTAGTATATTATAGCATATTCTAGTATATTCTAGTATATTCTGGTATATTCTAGTATATTCTAGTATATTCTGGTATATTCTAGTATATTCTAGTATATTCTGGTATATTCTAGTATATTCGAGTATTTTCTAGTATATTCTACTATATTCTAGTATGTTCAAGTATATTCTAGTATATTCTATTCCATTCTAGTATATTCTGGTATATTCTAGCATATTCTAGTGTATTCTAGTATATTCTAGTAGATTCTAGTATATTCTAGTATATTCTAGTATATTCTGGTATATTCTAGTATATTCGAGTATATTCTAGTATATTCTACTATATTCTAGTATATTGAAGTATATTCTAGTATATTCAAGTATATTCTAGTATATTCTATTCCATTCTAGTATATTCTGGTATATTCTAGTATATTCTAGTATATCCTAGTATATTCTGGTCTATTCGAGTATATTCGAGTATATTCTAGTATATTCAAGCATATTCTAGTATATTCTAGTCTATTCTAATATATTCTAGTCTATTCTAGTATATTCTAGTATATTCTGGAATATTCTAGTATATTCTAGTATGTTCTAGTATATCCAAGTATATTCTAGTATATTCTAGTATATCCAAGTATATTCTAGTATATTCTAGCATATTCTTGTATATTCTAGTATATTAAAGTATATTCTACCATATTCTAGTATATTCTAGTATATTCTGGTATATTCTAGTATATTCTAGTATATTCTGGTATATTCTAGTATATTCTAGTATATTCTAGTATATTCTGGTATATTCTAGTATATTCGAGAATATTCTAGTATATTCCAGTATATTCTACTATATTCTAGTATGTTCAAGTATATTCTAGTATATTCTATTCCATTCTAGTATATTCTGGTATATTCTAGCATATTCTAGTGTATTCTAGTATATTCTAGTAGATTCTAGTATATTCTAGTATATTCTAGCATATTCTGGTATATTCTAGTATATTCGAGTATATTCTAGTATATTCTACTATATTCTAGTATATTCAAGTATATTCTAGTATATTCTATTCCATTCTAGTATATTCTAGTATATTCTGGTATATTCTAGTATATTCTGGTATATTCTAGTATATTCTAGTATATCCTAGTATGTTCTGGTATATTCGAGTATATTCTAGTATATTCTAGTATATTCTGGTATATTCTAGTATATTCTAGTATATCCTAGTATGTTCTGGTATATTCGAGTATATTCTAGTGTATTCTAGTATATTCTAGTATATTCAAGTATATTCTAGTATATTCTAGTCTATTCTAATATATTCTAGTCTATTCTAGTATATTCTAGTATATCCAAGTATATTCTAGTATATTCTAGCATATTCTTGTATATTCTAGTATATTGAAGTATATTCTACCATATTCTAGTATATTCGGGTATATTCTAGTATATTCTAGTATATTCAAGTATATTCAAGTATATTCTAGCATATTCTAGTATATTCGAGTATATTCTAGTATATTCTAGTATATCCAAGTATATTCTAGTATTCTCATATATTCTTGTATATTCTAGTATATCCTGGTATATTCTGGTATATTCGAGTATATTCCAGTATATTCAAGTATATTCTAGTATATTCTAGTCTATTCTAGTATATTCTAGTCTATTCTAGTATATTCTAGTATATTCTGGTATATTCTAGTATATTCTAGTATATCCTAGTATGTTCTGGTATATTCGAGTATATTCTAGTGTATTCTAGTATATTCTAGTATATTCTGGTATATTCTAGTATATTCTAGTATATTCTGGTATATTCTAGTATATTCGAGTATTTTCTAGTATATTCTACTATATTCTAGTATGTTCAAGTATATTCTAGTATATTCTATTCCATTCTAGTATATTCTGGTATATTCTAGCATATTCTAGTGTATTCTATTATATTCTAGTAGATTCTAGTATATTCTAGTATATTCTAGTATATTCTGGTATATTCTAGTATATTCGAGTATATTCTAGTATATTCTACTATATTCTAGTATATTCAAGTATATTCTAGTATATTCTATTCCATTCTAGTATATTCTAGTATATTCTGGTATATTCTAGTATATTCTAGTATATCCTAGTATATTCTGGTATATTCGAGTATATTCTAGTATATTCAAGTATATTCTAGTATATTCTAGTCTATTCTAATATATTCTAGTCTATTCTAGTATATTCTAGTATATTCTGGAATATTCTAGTATATTCTAGTATATTCTAGTATATTCTACCATATTCTAGTATATTCTAGTATATTCTGGTATATTCTAGTATATTCTGGTATATTCTAGTATATTCTAGTATATTCTATTCCATTCTAGTATATTCTAGTATATTATAGCATATTCTAGTATATTCTAGTATATTCTGGTATATTCTAGTATATTCTAGTATATTCTGGTATATTCTAGTATATTCTAGTATATTCTGGTATATTCTAGTATATTCGAGTATATTCTAGTATATTCTACTATATTCTAGTATGTTCAAGTATATTCTAGTATATTCTATTCCATTCTAGTATATTCTGGTATATTCTAGCATATTCTAGTGTATTCTAGTATATTCTAGTAGATTCTAGTATATTCTAGTATATTCTAGTATATTCTGGTATATTCTAGTATATTCGAGTATATTCTAGTATATTCTACTATATTCTAGTATATTGAAGTATATTCTAGTATATTCAAGTATATTCTAGTATATTCTATTCCATTCTAGTATATTCTGGTATATTCTAGTATATTCTAGTATATCCTAGTATATTCTGGTCTATTCGAGTATATTCGAGTATATTCTAGTATATTCAAGCATATTCTAGTATATTCTAGTCTATTCTAATATATTCTAGTCTATTCTAGTATATTCTAGTATATTCTGGAATATTCTAGTATATTCTAGTATGTTCTAGTATATCCAAGTATATTCTAGTATATTCTAGTATATCCAAGTATATTCTAGTATATTCTATCATATTCTAGTATATTCTAGTATATTAAAGTATATTCTACCATATTCTAGTATATTCTAGTATATTCTGGTATATTCTAGTATATTCTAGTATATTCTGGTATATTCTAGTATATTCTAGTATATTCTAGTATATTCTGGTATATTCTAGTATATTCGAGTATTTTCTAGTATATTCTACTATATTCTAGTATGTTCAAGTATATTCTAGTATATTCTATTCCATTCTAGTATATTCTGGTATATTCTAGCATATTCTAGTGTATTCTAGTATATTCTAGTAGATTCTAGTATATTCTAGTATATTCTAGTATATTCTGGTATATTCTAGTATATTCGAGTATATTCTAGTATATTCTACTATATTCTAGTATATTCAAGTATATTCTAGTATATTCTATTCCATTCTAGTATATTCTAGTATATTCTGGTATATTCTAGTATATTCTGGTATATTCTAGTATATTCTAGTATATCCTAGTATGTTCTGGTATATTCGAGTATATTCTAGTATATTCTAGTATATTCTGGTATATTCTAGTATATTCTAGTATATCCTAGTATGTTCTGGTATATTCGAGTATATTCTAGTGTATTCTAGTATATTCTAGTATATTCAAGTATATTCTAGTATATTCTAGTCTATTCTAATATATTCTAGTCTATTCTAGTATATTCTAGTATATCCAAGTATATTCTAGTATATTCTAGCATATTCTTGTATATTCTAGTATATTCAAGTATATTCAAGTATATTCTACCATATTCTAGTATATTCGGGTATATTCTAGTATATTCTAGTATATTCAAGTATATTCAAGTATATTCTAGCATATTCTAGTATATTCGAGTATATTCTAGTATATTCTAGTATATCCAAGTATATTCTAGTATTCTCATATATTCTTGTATATTCTAGTATATCCTGGTATATTCTGGTATATTCGAGTATATTCCAGTATATTCAAGTATATTCTAGTATATTCTAGTCTATTCTAGTATATTCTAGTCTATTCTAGTATATTCTAGTATATTCTGGTATATTCTAGTATATTCTAGTATATCCTAGTATGTTCTGGTATATTCGAGTATATTCTAGTGTATTCTAGTATATTCTAGTATATTCTGGTATATTCTAGTATATTCTAGTATATTCTGGTATATTCTAGTATATTCGAGTATTTTCTAGTATATTCTACTATATTCTAGTATGTTCAAGTATATTCTAGTATATTCTATTCCATTCTAGTATATTCTGGTATATTCTAGCATATTCTAGTGTATTCTATTATATTCTAGTAGATTCTAGTATATTCTAGTATATTCTAGTATATTCTGGTATATTCTAGTATATTCGAGTATATTCTAGTATATTCTCCTATATTCTAGTATATTCAAGTATATTCTAGTATATTCTATTCCATTCTAGTATATTCTAGTATATTCTGGTATATTCTAGTATATTCTAGTATATCCTAGTATATTCTGGTATATTCGAGTATATTCTAGTATATTCAAGTATATTCTAGTATATTCTAGTCTATTCTAATATATTCTAGTCTATTCTAGTATATTCTAGTATATTCTGGAATATTCTAGTATATTCTAGTATATTCTAGTATATTCTACCATATTCTAGTATATTCTGGTATATTCTGGTATATTCTAGTATATTCTGGTATATTCTAGTATATTCTAGTATATTCTATTCCATTCTAGTATATTCTAGTATATTATAGCATATTCTAGTATATTCTAGTATATTCTGGTATATTCTAGTATATTCTAGTATATTCTGGTATATTCTAGTATATTCTAGTATATTCTGGTATATTCTAGTATATTCTAGTATATTCTAGTATATTCTACTATATTCTAGTATGTTCAAGTATATTCTAGTATATTCTATTCCATTCTAGTATATTCTGGTATATTCTAGCATATTCTAGTGTATTCTAGTATATTCTAGTAGATTCTAGTATATTCTAGTATATTCTAGTATATTCTGGTATATTCTAGTATATTCGAGTATATTCTAGTATATTCTACTATATTCTAGTATATTGAAGTATATTCTAGTATATTCAAGTATATTCTAGTATATTCTATTCCATTCTAGTATATTCTGGTATATTCTAGTATATTCTAGTATATTCTGGTATATTCGAGTATATTCGAGTATATTCTAGTATATTCAAGCATATTCTAGTATATTCTAGTCTATTCTAATATATTCTAGTCTATTCTAGTATATTCTAGTATATTCTGGAATATTCTAGTATATTCTAGTATGTTCTAGTATATCCAAGTATATTGTAGTATATTCTAGTATATCCAAGTATATTCTAGTATATTCTAGCATATTCTAGTATATTCTAGTATATTAAAGTATATTCTACCATATTCTAGTATATTCTAGTATATTCTGGTATATTCTAGTATATTCTAGTATATTCTGGTATATTCTAGTATATTCTAGTATATTCTAGTATATTCTGGTATATTCTAGTATATCCTAGTATATTCTACTATATTCTAGTATGTTCAAGTATATTCTAGTATATTCTATTCCATTCTAGTATATTCTGGTATATTCTAGCATATTCTAGTGTATTCTAGTATATTCTAGTAGATTCTAGTATATTCTAGTATATTCTAGTATATTCTGGTATATTCTAGTATATTCGAGTATATTCTAGTATATTCTACTATATTCTAGTATATTCAAGTATATTCTAGTATATTCTATTCCATTCTAGTATATTCTAGTATATTCTGGTATATTCTAGTATATTCTAGTATATCCTAGTATATTCTGGTATATTCGAGTATATTCTAGTATATTCAAGTATAGTCTAGTATATTCTAGTCTATTCTAATATATTCTAGTCTATTCTAGTATATTCTAGTATATCCAAGTATATTCTAGTATATTCTAGCATATTCTTGTATATTCTAGTATATTCCAGTATATTCTACCATATTCTAGTATATTCGGGTATATTCTGGTATATTCTAGTGTAGTTTAGTATATTCTAGTATATTCTGGTATATTCTAGTATATTCTAGTATATTCTATTCCATTCTAGTATATTCTTGTATATTCTAGCATATTCTAGTATATTCTAGTATATTCTGGTATATTCTAGTATATTCTAGTATATTCTGGTATATTCTAGTATATTCTAGTATATTCTGTTATATTCTAGTATATTCGAGTATTTTCTAGTATATTCTACTATATTCTAGTATATTCAAGTATATTCTAGTATATTCTATTCCATTCTAGTATATTTCTAGTATATTCTGGTATATTCTAGTATATTCTAGTATATCCTAGTATATTCTGGTCTATTCGAGTATATTCTAGTATATTCAAGCATATTCTAGTATATTTCTAGTCTATTCTAATATATTCTAGTCTATTCTAGTATATTCTAGTATAGTCTGGAATATTCTAGTATATTCTAGTATGTTCTAGTATATCCAAGTATATTCTAGTATATTCTAGTATATCCAAGTATATTCTAGTATATTCTAGCATATTCTTGTATATTCTAGTATATTAAAGTATATTCTACCATATTCTAGTATATTCGGGTATATTCTAGTATATTCTAGTATATTCAAGTATATTCAAGTATATTCTAGCATATTCTAGTATATTCGAGTATATTCTAGTATATTCTAGTATATCCAAGTATATTCTAGTATATTCTAGCATATTCTAGTATATTCTAGTATATTGCAGTATATTCTACCATATTCTAGTATATTCTGGTATATTCTAGTATATCCGAGTATATTCTAGTATATTCTAGTGTATTCTGGTATATTCTAGTGTATTCTGGTATATTCTAGTGTAGTTTAGTATATTCTAGTATATTCTGGTATATTCTAGTATATTCTAGTATATTCTATTCCATTCTAGTATATTCTAGTATATTCTGGCATATTCTAGTATATTCTAGTATATTCTGGTATATTCTAGTATATTCTAGTATATTCTGGTATATTCTAGTATATTCTAGTATATTCTGGTATATTCTAGTATATTCGAGTATATTCTAGTATATTCTACTATATTCTAGTATGTTCAAGTATATTCTAGTATATTCTATTCCATTCTAGTATATTCTGGTATATTCTTGTATATTCTAGTATATCCTAGTATATTCTGGTATATTCGAGTATATTCTAGTATATTCAAGTATATTCTAGTATATTCTAGTCTATTCTAGTATATTCTAGTATATTCTAGTATATTCTCGTATATTCTAGTATATTCTGGTATATTCTAGTATATTCGAGTATATTCTAGTATATTCTAGTATATTCTAGTGTATTCTAGTATATTCTAGCATATTCTAGTATATTCTAGTATATTCTAGTGTATTCTGGTATATTCTAGTATATTCTAGTATATTCTGGTATATTCTAGTATATTCTAGTATATTCTGGTATATTCTAGTATATTCGAGTATTTTCTAGTATATTCTACTATATTCTAGTATGTTCAAGTATATTCTAGTATATTCTATTCCATTCTAGTATATTCTGGTATATTCTAGCATATTCTAGTGTATTCTAGTATATTCTAGTAGATTCTAGCATATTCTAGTATATTCTAGTATATTCTGGTATATTCTAGTATATTCGAGTATATTCTAGTATATTCTACTATATTCTAGTATATTCAAGTATATTCCAGTATATTCTATTACATTCTAGTATATTCTAGTATATTCTGGTATATTCTAGTATATTCTATGTATATCCTAGTATATTCTGGTATATTCGAGTATATTCTAGTATATTTAAGTATATTCTAGTATATTCTAGTCTATTCTAATATATTCTAGTCTATTCTAGTATATTCTAGTCTATTCTAGTATATTCTAGTATATTCTGGTATATTCTAGTATATTCTAGTATATCCTAGTATGATCTGGTATATTCGAGTATATTCTAGTATATTCAAGAATATTCTAGTATATTCTAGTCTATTCTAGTATATTCTAGTCTATTCTAGTATATTCTAGTATATTCTAGTATATTCTAGTATATTCTGGTATATTCTAGTGTATTCTGGTATATTCTAGTGTAGTTTAGTATATTCTAGTATATTCTAGCATATTCTAGTATATTCTAGTATATTCTGGTATATTCTAGTATATTCTAGTATATCCTAGTATATTCTGGTATATTCGAGTATATTCTAGTATATTCAAGTATATTCTAGTATATTCTAGTCTATTCTAATATATTCTAGTCTATTCTAGTATATTCTAGTATATTCTGGAATATTCTAGTATATTCTAGTATATTCTAGTATATCCAAGTATATTCTAGTATATTCTAGTATATCCAAGTATATTCTAGTATATGCTAGCATATTCTTGTATATTCTAGTATATTCCAGTATATTCTACCATATTCTAGTATATTCGGGTGTATTCTAGTATATTCTAGTATATTCAAGTATATTCTAGGATATTCTATTCCATTCTAGTATATTCTAGTATATTCTGGTATATTCTAGTATATTCTAGTATATCCTAGTATATTCTGGTATATTCGAGTATATTCTAGTATATTCAAGTATATTCTATTATATTCTAGTCTATTCTAATATATTCTAGTTTATTCTAGTATATTCTAGTATATTCTGGAATATTCTAGTATATTCTAGTATATCCTAGTATGTTTTGGTATATTCGAGTATATTCTAGTGTATTCTAGTATATTCTAGTATATTCTAGTATATTCTAGTATATTCTAGTATATCCAAGTATATTCTAGTATATTCTACTATATTCTAGTGTATTCTTGTATATCCAAGTATACTCTAGTATATTCTAGCATATTCTAGTATATTCTAGTATATTCTAGTATATCCAAGTATATTCTAGTATATTCTAGCATATTCTAGTATATTCTAGTATATTCCAGTATATTCTACCATATTCTAGTATATTCTGGTACATTCTAGTATATCCGAGTATATTGTAGTATATTCTAGTATATTCAAGTATATTCTAGTATATTCTAGTATATTCTAGTGTATTCTAGTATATTCAAGTATATTCTAGTATATTCTAGCATATTCTAGCATATTCGAGTATATTCTAGTATATTCTAGTATATCCAAGTATATTCTAGTATATCCAAGTATATTCTAGTATATTCTAGCATATTCTAGTATATTCTAGTATATTGAAGTATATTCTAGTATATTCTAGTGTATTCTGGTATATTCTAGTATATTCTAGTATATTCTGGTATATTCTAGTATATTCTAGTATATTCTGGTATTTTCTAGTATATTCTAGTATATTCGGGTATATTCTAGTATATTCGAGTATATTCTAGTATATTCTACTATATTCTAGTATATTCAAGTATATTCTAGTATATTCTATTCCATTCTAGTATATTCTAGTATATTCTGGTATATTCTAGTATATTCTAGTATATCCTAGTATGTTCTGGTATATTCGAGTATATTCTAGTGTATTCTAGTATATTCTAGTATATTCTAGTATATACTATTATATTCTGGTATATTCTAGTATATTCTAGTGTATTCTAGTATATTCTAGTATATTCAAGTATATTCTAGTATATTCGAGTATATTCTAGTGTATTCTAGTATATTCAAGTATATTCTAGTATATTCTAGCATATTCTAGCATATTCGAGTATATTCTGGTATATTGTAGTATATCCAAGTATATTCTAGTATATTCTAGCATATTCTAGTATATTCTAGTATATTGCAGTATATTCTACCATATTCTAGTATATTCTGGTATATTCTAGTATATCCGAGTATATTCTAGTATATTCTAGTATATTCAAGTATATTCTAGTATATTCTAGTATATTCTAGTCTATTCTAGTATATTCTAATATATTCTAGTATATTCTGGTATATTCTAGTATATCCGGGTATATTATAGTATATTCTGGTATATTCTAGTATATTCTAGTATATCCTAGTATATTCTGGTATATTCGAGTATATTCTAGTATATTCAAGTATATTCTAGTATATTCTAGTCTATTCTAATATATTCTAGTCTATTCTAGTATATTCTAGTATATTCTGGAATATTCTAGTATATTCTAGTATATCCAAGTATATTCTAGTATATTCTAGTATATTCTAGCATATTCTAGTATATTCTAGTATATTCTAGCATATTCTAGTATATTCTAGTATATTCTGGTATATTCTAGTATATACGAGTATATTCTAGTATATTCTAGTATATTCAAGTATATTCTAGTATATTCTAGCATAGTCTAGTATATTCTAGTGTATTCTAGTATATTCTAGTATCTTCGAGTATATTCTAGTATATTCTAGTATATCCAAGTATATTCTAGTATATTCTAGCATATTCTAGTATATTCTAGTATATTCTAGTATATTCCAGTATATTCTACCATATTCTAGTCTATTCTGGTATATTCTAGTATATCCGAGTATATTCTAGTATATTCTAAAATATTCAAGTATATTCTAGTATATTCTAGTATATTCTAGAGTATTCTACTATATTCAAGTATATTCTAGTATATTCTAGCATATTGTAGTATATTCTAGTACATTCTGGTATATTCTAGTATATTCGAGTATATTCTAGTATAATCTAGTATATCCAAGTATATTCTAGTATATTCTAGTATATTCTAGTGTATTCTAGTATATCCAAGTATATTCTAGTATATTCTAGCATATTCTAGTATATTCTAGTATATTGCAGTTTATTCTACCACATTCTAGTATATTCTAGTATATTCTAGTGTATTCTGGTATATTCTAGTGTATTCTGGTATATTCTAGTGTAGTTTAGTATATTCTAGTATATTCTGGTATATTCTAGTCTATTCTAATATATTCTGGTATATTCTAGTATATTCTAGTATATTCTAGTATATTCGAGTATATTCTAGTATATTCTAGTATATCCAAGTATATTCTAGTATATTCTAGCATATTCTAGTATATTCTAGTATATTCCAGTATATTCTACCATATTCTAGTATATTCTGGTATATTCAAGTATATCCGAGTATATTCTAGTATATTCTGGTATATTCTAGTATATTCTAGTATATCCTAGTATATTCTGGTATATTCTAGTATATTCGAGTATTTTCTAGTATATTCTACTATATTCTACCATATTCTAGTATATTCTGGTATATTCTAGTATATCCGAGTATATTCTAGTATATTCTGGTATATTCTAGTATATTCTAGTATATCCTAGTATATTCTGGTATATTCTAGTATATTCGAGTATTTTCTAGTATATTCTACTATATTCTAGTATGTTCAAGTATATTCTAGTATATTCTATTCCATTCTAGTATATTCTGGTATATTCTAGCATATTCTAGTGTATTCTAGTATATTCTAGTAGATTCTAGCATATTCTAGTATATTCTAGTATATTCTGGTATATTCTAGTATATTCGAGTATATTCTAGTATATTCTACTATATTCTAATATTCAAGTATATTCCAGTATATTCTATTACATTCTAGTATATTCTAGTATATTCTGGTATATTCTAGTATATTCTATGTATATCCTAGTATATTCTGGTATATTCGAGTATATTCTAGTATATTCAAGTATATTCTAGTATATTCTAGTCTATTCTAATATATTCTAGTCTATTCTAGTATATTCTAGTCTATTCTAGTATATTCTAGTATATTCTGGTATATTCTAGTATATTCTAGTATATCCTAGTATGGTCTGGTATATTCGAGTATATTCTAGTATATTCAAGAATATTCTAGTATATTCTAGTCTATTCTAGTATATTCTAGTCTATTCTAGTATATTCTAGTATATTCTAGTATATTCTAGTATATTCTGGTATACTCTAGTGTATTCTGGTATATTCTAGTGTAGTTTAGTATATTCTAGTATATTCTAGCATATTCTAGTATATTCTAGTATATTCTGGTATATTCTAGTATATTCTAGTATATCCTAGTATATTCTGGTATATTCGAGTATATTCTAGTATATTCAAGTATATTCTAGTATATTCTAGTCTATTCTAATATATTCTAGTCTATTCTAGTATATTCTAGTATATTCTGGAATATTCTAGTATATTCTAGTATATTCTAGTATATCCAAGTATATTCTAGTATATTCTAGTATATCCAAGTATATTCTAGTATATGCTAGCATATTCTTGTATATTCTAGTATATTCCAGTATATTCTACCATATTCTAGTCGATTCTAGTATATTCTAGTATATTCTGGTATATTCTAGTATATTCTAGTATATTCTGGTATATTCTAGTATATTCTACTATATTCTAGTATGTTCAAGTATATTCTAGTATATTCTATTCCATTCTAGTATATTCTGGTATATTCTAGTATATTCTAGTATATCCTAGTATGTTCTGGTATATTCGAGTATATTCTAGTGTATTCTAGTATATTCTGGTATATTCTAGTATATTCGAGTATATTCTAGTATATTCTACTATATTCTAGTATATTCAAGTATATTCTAGTATATTCTATTCCATTCTAGTATATTCTAGTATATTCTGGTATATTCTAGTATATTCTAGTATATCCTAGTATATTCTGGTCTATTCGAGTATATTCTAGTATATTCAAGCATATTCTAGTATATTCTAGTCTATTCTAATATATTCTAGTATATTCTAGTATATTCTAGTATATTCTGGAATATTCTAGTATATTCTAGTATATTCTAGTATATTAAAGTATATTCTACCATATTCTAGTATATTCGGGTATATTCTAGTATATTCTAGTATATTCAAGTATATTCTAGGATATTCTATTCCATTCTAGTATATTCTAGTATATTCTGGTCTATTCTAGTATATTCTAGTATATCCTAGTATATTCTGGTATATTCGAGTATATTCTAGTATATTCTAGTCTATTCTAATATATTCTAGTCTATTCTAGTATATTCTGGTATATTCTAGTATATTCGAGTATATTCTAGTATATTCTACTATATTCTAGTATATTCAAGTATATTCCAGTATATTCTATTACATTCTAGTATATTCTAGTATATTCTGGTATATTCTAGTATATTCTATGTATATCCTAGTATATTCTGGTATATTCGAGTATATTCTAGTATATTCAAGTATATTCTAGTATATTCTAGTCTATTCTAATATATTCTAGTCTATTCTAGTATATTCTAGTCTATTCTAGTATATTCTAGTATATTCTGGTATATTCTAGTATATTCTAGTATATCCTAGTATGATCTGGTATATTCGAGTATATTCTAGTATATTCAAGAATATTCTAGTATATTCTAGTCTATTCTAGTATATTCTAGTCTATTCTAGTATATTCTAGTATATTCTAGTATATTCTAGTATATTCTGGTATATTCTAGTGTATTCTGGTATATTCTAGTGTAGTTTAGTATATTCTAGTATATTCTAGCATATTCTAGTATATTCTAGTATATTCTGGTATATTCTAGTATATTCTAGTATATCCTAGTATATTCTGGTATATTCGAGTATATTCTAGTATATTCAAGTATATTCTAGTATATTCTAGTCTATTCTAATATATTCTAGTCTATTCTAGTATATTCTAGTATATTCTGGAATATTCTAGTATATTCTAGTATATTCTAGTATATCCAAGTATATTCTAGTATATTCTAGTATATCCAAGTATATTCTAGTATATGCTAGCATATTCTTGTATATTCTAGTATATTCCAGTATATTCTACCATATTCTAGTATATTCGGGTATATTCTAGTATATTCTAGTATATTCTGGTATATTCTAGTATATTCTAGTATATTCTGGTATATTCTAGTATATTCTACTATATTCTAGTATGTTCAAGTATATTCTAGTATATTCTATTCCATTCTAGTATATTCTGGTATATTCTAGTATATTCTAGTATATCCTAGTATGTTCTGGTATATTCGAGTATATTCTAGTGTATTCTAGTATATTCTGGTATATTCTAGTATATTCGAGTATATTCTAGTATATTCTACTATATTCTAGTATATTCAAGTATATTCTAGTATATTCTATTCCATTCTAGTATATTCTAGTATATTCTGGTATATTCTAGTATATTCTAGTATATCCTAGTATATTCTGGTCTATTCGAGTATATTCTAGTATATTCAAGCATATTCTAGTATATTCTAGTCTATTCTAATATATTCTAGTATATTCTAGTATATTCTAGTATATTCTGGAATATTCTAGTATATTCTAGTATATTCTAGTATATTAAAGTATATTCTACCATATTCTAGTATATTCTGGTATATTCTAGTATATTCTAGTATATCCTAGTATATTCTGGTATATTCTAGTATATTCGAGTATTTTCTAGTATATTCTACTATATTCTACCATATTCTAGTATATTCTGGTATATTCTAGTATATCCGAGTATATTCTAGTATATTCTGGTATATTCTAGTATATTCTAGTATATCCTAGTATATTCTGGTATATTCTAGTATATTCGAGTATTTTCTAGTATATTCTACTATATTCTAGTATGTTCAAGTATATTCTAGTATATTCTATTCCATTCTAGTATATTCTGGTATATTCTAGCATATTCTAGTGTATTCTAGTATATTCTAGTAGATTCTAGCATTTTCTAGTATATTCTAGTATATTCTGGTATATTCTAGTATATTCGAGTATATTCTAGTATATTCTACTATATTCTAATATTCAAGTATATTCCAGTATATTCTATTACATTCTAGTATATTCTAGTATATTCTGGTATATTCTAGTATATTCTATGTATATCCTAGTATATTCTGGTATATTCGAGTATATTCTAGTATATTCAAGTATATTCTAGTATATTCTAGTCTATTCTAATATATTCTAGTCTATTCTAGTATATTCTAGTCTATTCTAGTATATTCTAGTATATTCTGGTATATTCTAGTATATTCTAGTATATCCTAGTATGATCTGGTATATTCGAGTATATTCTAGTATATTCAAGAATATTCTAGTATATTCTAGTCTATTCTAGTATATTCTAGTATATTCTAGTATATTCTAGTATATTCTAGTATATTCTAGTATATTCTGGTATACTCTAGTGTATTCTGGTATATTCTAGTGTAGTTTAGTATATTCTAGTATATTCTAGCATATTCTAGTATATTCTAGTATATTCTGGTATATTCTAGTATATTCTAGTATATCCTAGTATATTCTGGTATATTCGAGTATATTCTAGTATATTCAAGTATATTCTAGTATATTCTAGTCTATTCTAATATATTCTAGTCTATTCTAGTATATTCTAGTATATTCTGGAATATTCTAGTATATTCTAGTATATTCTAGTATATCCAAGTATATTCTAGTATATTCTAGTATATCCAAGTATATTCTAGTATATGCTAGCATATTCTTGTATATTCTAGTATATTCCAGTATATTCTACCATATTCTAGTATATTCGGGTACATTCTAGTATATTCTAGTATATTCTGGTATATTCTAGTATATTCTAGTATATTCTGGTATATTCTAGTATATTCTACTATATTCTAGTATGTTCAAGTATATTCTAGTATATTCTATTCCATTCTAGTATATTCTGGTATATTCTAGTATATTCTAGTATATCCTAGTATGTTCTGGTATATTCGAGTATATTCTAGTGTATTCTAGTATATTCTGGTATATTCTAGTATATTCGAGTATATTCTAGTATATTCTACTATATTCTAGTATATTCAAGTATATTCTAGTATATTCTATTCCATTCTAGTATATTCTAGTATATTCTGGTATATTCTAGTATATTCTAGTATATCCTAGTATATTCTGGTCTATTCGAGTATATTCTAGTATATTCAAGCATATTCTAGTATATTCTAGTCTATTCTAATATATTCTAGTATATTCTAGTATATTCTAGTATATTCTGGAATATTCTAGTATATTCTAGTATATTCTAGTATATTAAAGTATATTCTACCATATTCTAGTATATTCGGGTATATTCTAGTATATTCTAGTATATTCAAGTATATTCTAGGATATTCTATTCCATTCTAGTATATTCTAGTATATTCTGGTCTATTCTAGTATATTCTAGTATATCCTAGTATATTCTGGTATATTCGAGTATATTCTAGTATATTCTAGTCTATTCTAATATATTCTAGTCTATTCTAGTATATTCTGGTATATTCTAGTATATTCGAGTATATTCTAGTATATTCTACTATATTCTAGTATATTCAAGTATATTCCAGTATATTCTATTACATTCTAGTATATTCTAGTATATTCTGGTATATTCTAGTATATTCTAGTATATTCTAGTATATTCGAGTATATTCTAGTATATTCAAGTATATTCTAGTATATTCTAGTCTATTCTAATATATTCTAGTCTATTCTAGTATATTCTAGTCTATTCTAGTATATTCTAGTATATTCTGGTATATTCTAGTATATTCTAGTATATCCTAGTATGATCTGGTATATTCGAGTATATTCTAGTATATTCAAGAATATTCTAGTATATTCTAGTCTATTCTAGTATATTCTAGTCTATTCTAGTATATTCTAGTATATTCTAGTATATTCTAGTATATTCTGGTATATTCTAGTGTATTCTGGTATATTCTAGTGTAGTTTAGTATATTCTAGTATATTCTAGCATATTCTAGTATATTCTAGTATATTCTGGTATATTCTAGTATATTCTAGTATATCCTAGTATATTCTGGTATATTCGAGTATATTCTAGTATATTCAAGTATATTCTAGTATATTCTAGTCTATTCTAATATATTCTAGTCTATTCTAGTATATTCTAGTATATTCTGGAATATTCTAGTATATTCTAGTATATTCTAGTATATTCAAGTATATTCTAGTATATTCTAGTATATCCAAGTATATTCTAGTATATGCTAGCATATTCTTGTATATTCTAGTATATT
Source organism: Sphecodes monilicornis (assembly GCA_913789915.3). Classification (NCBI taxonomy): domain Eukaryota; kingdom Metazoa; phylum Arthropoda; class Insecta; order Hymenoptera; family Halictidae; genus Sphecodes; species Sphecodes monilicornis. Next base: position 58,178 of record CAJYYI030000004.1, read on the forward strand.
CCAGTATATTCTACCATATTCTAGTATATTCGTGTGTATTCTAGTATATTCTAGTATATTCTGGTATATTCTAGTATATTCTAGTATATTCTGGAATATTCTAGTATATCCAAGTATATTCGAGTATATTCTAGTATGTTCAAGTATATTCTAGTATATTCTATTCCATTCTAGTATATTCTGGTATATTCTAGTATATTCTAGTATATCCTAGTATGTTCTGGTATATTCGAGTATATTCTAGTGTATTCTAGTATATTCTGGTATATTCTAGTATATTCGAGTATATTCTAGTATATTCTACTATATTCTAGTATATTCAAGTATATTCTAGTATATTCTATTCCATTCTAGTATATTCTAGTATATTCTGGTATATTCTAGTATAATTCTAGTATATCCTAGTATATTCTGGTCTATTCGAGGTATATTCTAGTATATTCAAGCATATTCTAGTATATTCTAGTCTATTCTAATATATTCTAGTATATTCTAGTATATTCTAGTATATTCTGGAATATTCTAGTATATTCTAGTATATTCAAGTATATTCTAGGATATTCTATTCCATTCTAGTATATTCTAGTATATTCTGGTATATTCTAGTATATTCTAGTATATCCTAGTATATTCTGGTATATTCGAGTATATTCTAGTATATTCTAGTCTATTCTAATATATTCTAGTCTATTCTAGTATATTCTAGGTATATTCTAGTATATTCGAGTATATTCTAGTATATTCTAGTATATTCAAGTATATTCCAGTATATTCTATTACATTCTAGTATATTCTAGTATATTCTGGTATATTCTAGTATATTCTATGTATATCCTAGTATATTCTGGTATATTCGAGTATATTCTAGTATATTCAAGTATATTCTAGTATATTCTAGTCTATTCTAATATATTCTAGTCTATTCTAGTATATTCTAGTCTATTCTAGTATATTCTAGTATATTCTGGTATATTCTAGTATATTCTAGTATATCCTAGTATGATCTGGTATATTCGAGTATATTCTAGTATATTCAAGAATATTCTAGTATATTCTAGTCTATTCTAGTATATTCTAGTCTATTCTAGTATATTCTAGTATATTCTAGTATATTCTAGTATATTCTAGTATATTCTGGTATATTCTAGTGTATTCTGGTATATTCTAGTGTAGTTTAGTATATTCTAGTATATTCTAGCATATTCTAGTATATTCTAGTATATTCTGGTATATTCTAGTATATTCTAGTATATCCTAGTATATTCTGGTATATTCGAGTATATTCTAGTATATTCAAGTATATTCTAGTATATTCTAGTATATTCTAGTCTATTCTAGTATATTCTAGTATATTCTGGAATATTCTAGTATATTCTAGTATATTCTAGTATATCCAAGTATATTCTAGAATATTCTAGTATATCCAAGTATATTCTAGTATATGCTAGCATATTCTTGTATATTCTAGTATATTCCAGTATATTCTACCATATTCTAGTATATTCGGGTATATTCTAGTATATTCCAGTATATTCTACCATATTCTAGTATATTCTGGTACATTCTAGTATATACGAGTATATTGTAGTATATTCTAGTATATTCAAGTATATTCTAGTATATTCTAGTATATTCTAGTGTATTCTAGTATATTCAAGTATATTCTAGTATATTCTAGCATATTCTAGCATATTCGAGTATATTCTAGTATATTCTAGTATATCCAAGTATATTCTAGTATATCCAAGTATATTCTAGTATATCCAAGTATATTCTAGTATATTCTAGCATATTCTAGTATATTCTAGTATATTGAAGTATATTCTAGTATATTCTAGTGTATTCTGGTATATTCTAGTATATTCTAGTATATTCTGGTATATTCTAGTATATTCTAGTATATTCTGGTATTTTCTAGTATATTCTAGTATATTCGGGTATATTCTAGTATATTCGAGTATATTCTGGTATATTCTACTATATTCTAGTATATTCAAGTATATTCTAGTATATTCTATTCCATTCTAGTATATTCTAGTATATTCTGGTATATTCTAGTATATTCTAGTATATCCTAGTATGTTCTGGTATATTCGAGTATATTCTAGTATATTCTAGTATATTCTAGTATATACTATTATATTCTGGTATATTCGAGTATACTCTAGTATATTCTAGTGTATTCTAGTATATTCTAGTATATTCAAGTATATTCTAGTATATTCGAGTATATTCTAGTGTATTCTAGTATATTCAAGTATATTCTAGTATATTCTAGCATATTCTAGCATATTCGAGTATATTCTGGTATATTGTAGTTTATCCAAGTATATTCTAGTATATTCTAGCATATTCTAGTATATTCTAGTTATATTGCAGGTATATTCTACCGTATTCTAGTATATTTCTGGTATATTCTAGTATATCCGAGTATATTCTAGTATATTCTAGTATATTCAAGTATATTCTAGTATATTCTAGTATAATTCTAGTCTATTCTAGTATATTCTAATATATTCTAGTAATATTCTGGTATATTCTAGTATATACCGGGTATATTCTAGTATTATTCGAGTATATTCTGGTATATTCTAGTGTATTCTAGTATATTCAAGTATATTCTAGTATATTCTAGCATATTCTAGTATATTCTAGTATATTCTAGCATATTCTAGTATATTCTAGTATATTCTGGTATATTCTAGTATATACGAGTATATTCTAGTATATTCTAGTATATTCAAGTATATTCTAGTATATTCTAGCATAGTCTAGTATATTCTAGTGTATTCTAGTATATTCTAGTATCTTCGAGTATATTCTAGTATATTCTAGTATATCCAAGTATATTCTAGTATATCCTAGTATATTCTGGTATATTCGAGTATATTCTAGTATATTCAAGTATATTCTAGTATATTCTAGTCTATTCTAATATATTCTAGTCTATTCCAGTATATTCTAGTATATTCTGGAATATTCTAGTATATTCTAGTATATTCTAGTGTATTCTAGTATATTCATGTATATTCTAGTATATTCTAGTATATCCAAGTTTATATTCTAGTATATTGCTAGCATATTCTTGTATATTCTAGTATATTCAGTATATTCTACCATATTCTAGTATATTCTAGTATATTCTAGTATATTCTAGTATATTCTGGTATATTCTAGTATATTCTAGTATATTCTGGTATATTCTAGTATATTCTACTATATTCTAGTATGTTCAAGTATATTCTAGTATATTCTATTCCATTCTAGTATAATCTGGTATATTCTAGTATATTCTAGTATATCCTAGTATGTTCTGGTATATTCGAGTATATTCTAGTGTATTCTAGTATATTCTAGTATATTCTAGTATATTCTAGTATATTCGAGTATATTCTAGTATATTCTACTATATTCTAGTATATTCAAGTATATTCTTGTATATTCTATTCCATTCTAGTATATTCTAGTATATTCTGGTATATTCTAGTATATTCTAGTATATCCTAGTATATTCTGGTATATTCGAGTATATTCTAGTATATTCAAGCATATTGCTAGTATATTCTAGTCTATTCTAATATATTCTAGTATATTCTAGTAATATTCTAGTATATTCTGAATATTCTAGTATATATCTAGTATATTCTAGTATATTAAAGTATATTCTACCATATTCTAGTATATTCGGGTATATTCTAGTATATTCTAGTATATTCAAGTATATTCTAGGATATTCTATTCCATTCTAGTATATTCTAGTATATTCTGGTCTATTCTAGTATATTCTAGTATATCCTAGTATATTCTGGTATATTCGAGTATATTCTAGTATATTCTAGTATATCCAAGTATATTCTAGTCTATTCTAGTATATTCTGGTATATTCTAGTATATTCGAGTAATATTCTAGTATATTCTACTATATTCTAGTATATTCAAGTATATTCCAGTATATTCTATTACATTCTAGTATATTCTAGTATATTCTGGTATATTCTAGTATATTCTATGTATATCCTAGTATATTCTGGTATATTCGAGTATATTCTAGTATATTCAAGTATATTCTAGTATATTCTAGTCTATTCTAATATATTCTAGTCTATTCTAGTATATTCTAGTCTATTCTAGTATATTCTAGTATATTCTGGTATATTCTAGTATATTCTAGTATATCCTAGTATGATCTGGTATATTCGAGTATATTCTAGTATATTCAAGAATATTCTAGTATATTCTAGTCTATTCTAGAATATTCTAGTCTATTCTAGTATATTCTAGTATATTCTAGTATATTCTAGTATATTCTGGTATATTCTAGTGTATTCTGGTATATTCTAGTGTAGTTTAGTATATTCTAGTATATTCTAGCATATTCTAGTATATTCTAGTATATTCTGGTATATTCTAGTATATCTAGTATATCCTAGTATATTCTGGTATATTCGAGTATATTCTAGTATATTCAAGTATATTCTAGTATATTCTAGTCTATTCTAATATATTCTAGTCTATTCTAGTATATTCTAGTATATTCTGGAATATTCTAGTCTATTCTAGTATATTCTAGTATATTCTGGAATATTCTAGTATATTCTAGTATATTCTAGTATATCCAAGTATATTCTAGTATATTCTAGTATATCCAAGTATATTCTAGTATATGCTAGCATATTCTTGTATATTCTAGTATATTCCAGTATATTCTACCATATTCTAGTATATTCTAGTATATTCTAGTATATTCTGGTATATTCTAGTATATTCTAGTATATTCTGGTATATTCTAGTATATTCTACTATATTCTAGTATGTTCAAGTATATTCTAGTATATTTAAGTATATTCTGGTATATTCTAGTATATTCTAGTATATTCTAGTATATTCTAGTATATTCTAGTGTATTCTAGTATATTCTGGTATATTCTAGTATATTCGAGTATATTCTAGTATATTCTACTATATTCTAGTATATTCAAGTATATTCTAGTATATTCTATTCCATTCTAGTATATTCTAGTATATTCTGGTATATTCTAGTTTATTCTAGTATATCCTAGTATATTCTGGTCTATTCGAGTATATTCTAGTATATTCAAGCATATTCTAGTATATTCTAGTCTATTCTAATATATTCTAGTATATTCTAGTATATTCTAGTATATTCTGGAATATTCTAGTATATTCTAGTATATTCTAGTATATTAAAGTATATTCTACCATATTCTAGTATATTCGGGTATATTCTAGTATATTCTAGTATATTCAAGTATATTCTAGGATATTCTATTCCATTCTAGTATATTCTAGTATATTCTGGTATATTCTAGTATATTCTAGTATATCCTAGTATATTCTGGTATATTCGAGTATATTCTAGTATATTCTAGTCTATTCTAATATATTCTAGTCTATTCTAGTATATTCTGGTATATTCTAGTATATTCGAGTATATTCTAGTATATTCTACTATATTCTAGTATATTCAAGTATATTCTAGTATATTCTAGTATATTCTAGTATATTCTGGTATATTCTAGTATATTCTATGTATATCCTAGTATATTCTGGTATATTCGAGTATATTCTAGTATATTCAAGTATATTCTAGTATATTCTAGTCTATTCTAATATATTCTAGTCTATTCTAGTATATTCTAGTCTATTCTAGTATATTCTAGTATTATTCTGGTATATTCTAGTATATTCTAGTATATCCTAGTATGATCTGGTATATTCGAGTATATTCTAGTATATTCAAGAATATTCTAGTATATTCTAGTCTATTCTAGTATATTCTAGTCTATTCTAGTATATTCTAGTATATTCTAGTATATTCTAGTATATTCTGGTATATTCTAGTGTATTCTGGTATATTCTAGTGTAGTTTAGTATATTCTAGTATATTCTAGCATATTCTAGTATATTCTAGTATATTCTGGTATATTCTAGTATATTCTAGTATATCCTAGTATATTCTAGTATATTCGAGTATATTCTAGTATATTCAAGTATATTCTAGTATATTCTAGTATATTCTGGAATATTCTAGTATATTCTAGTATATTCTAGTATATCCAAGTATATTCTAGTATATTCTAGTATATCCAAGTATATTCTAGTATATGCTAGCATATTCTTGTATATTCTAGTATATTCCAGTATATTCTACCATATTCTAGTATATTCGGGTATATTCTAGTATATTCCAGTATATTCTACCATATTCTAGTATATTCTGGTACATTCTAGTATATCCGAGTATATTGTAGTATATTCTAGTATATCAAGTATATTCTAGTATATTCTAGTATATTCTAGTGTATTCTAGTATATTCAAGTATATTCTAGTATATTCTAGCATATTCTAGCATATTCGAGTATATTCTAGTATATTCTAGTATATCCAAGTATATTC
>CAJYYI030000005.1:0-18114 GCA_913789915.3 Sphecodes monilicornis
TTTGAATATACCAGAACATACCAGAATATTCTAGAATATACCAGAATATACTAGAATATTCTAGAATATAACAGAATATACCAGAATATACCAGAATATACTAGAATATACTAGAATATACTAGAACATACCAGAATATACTAGAATATACTAGAATATATTAGAATATATTACAATATAGTAGAATATACTAGAATATACCAGAATATACTAGAATATAGTAGAATATACTAGAACATACCAGAATATACTAGAATATACTAGAATATATTAGAATGTACCAGAATATACCAGAATATACTAGAATGTACTAGAGTATACAAGAATATACTAGAATATGGTGAAATAAACTGGAATATATTAGAATATACTATAATATACCAGAATATACTAGAATATTCGAGAATATACGAGAATATACTAGAATATACTAGAATATATTAGAAAATATTACAATATACTAGAATATACTAGAATATACCAGAATATACTAGAATATACCCGAATAAATTAGAATATACTGGAATGAACTAGAATATAATAGAATATACTAGAATATACCAGAATATACTAGAATATACTAGAATCTACCAGAATATACTAGAATGTACTAGAATATACTAAAATATACCCGAATATACTGGAATATACTAGAATATACTACAATATACTACAATATGGTAGAATATACTAGAATATAGTAGAATATACCAGAATATACTAGAATTTACTTGAATACACTCGAATATATTAGACTATAGTGGAATGAACCAGAATGTACTAGAATATACTACAATATAGTAGAATACACCAGAATATACTAGAATATTCTATATTATACCAGAATATACTAGAATCTTCTAGAATATACCAGAATATACTAGAATATGCTAGAATATACCAGAATATACTAGAATATACTAGAATATACTAGAATATACTAGAATACAATAGAATATACTAGAATATACTAGAATATACCAGAATATACAGGAATATAATAGAATATACTAGAATAAACTACAATATAGTAGAATATACTATAATATCCCAGAATATACTATAATATACGAGAATATGCTAGAATATGGTAAAATAAACTGGAATATATTAGAATATACTATAATATACCAGAATATACTACAATATACGAGAATATACTAGAATATACTAGAATATACTAGAATATACTAGAATATACTAGAATATACGGGAATATACTAGAAGATAGTAGAATAAAATAGAATATACCAAAATATACTAGAATATTCTAGAATATAACAGAATATACCAGAATATACCAGAATATACTAGAATATACTAGAATATACTAGAACATACCAGAATATACTAGAATATACTAGAATATATTAGAATATATTACAATATTGTAGAATATACTAGAATATACCAGAATATACTAGAATATAGTAGAATATACTAGAACATACCAGAATATACTAGAATATACTAGAATATATTAGAATGTACCACAGAATATACCAGAATATACTAGAATGTACTAGAGTATACAAGAATATACTAGAATATGGTGAAATAAACTGGAATATATTAGAATATACTATAATATACCAGAATATACTAGAATATACGAGAATATATTAGAATATACTAGAATATACTAGAATATATTAGAAAATATTACAATATACTAGAATATACTAGAATATACCAGAATATACTAGAATATACCCGAATAAATTAGAATATACTGGAATGAACTAGAATATAATAGAATATACTAGAATATACCAGAATATACTAGAATATACTAGAATATACCAGAATATACCAGAATATACTAGAATGTACTAGAATATACTAAAATATACCCGAATATACTGGAATATAATAGAATATACTACAATATACTACAATATGGTCGAATATACTAGAATATAGTAGAATATACCAGAATATACTAGAATTTACTTGAATACACTCGAATATATTAGACTATACTGGAATGAACCAGAATATACTAGAATATTCTAGAATATACTACAATATAGTAGAATATACTGGAATATACTAGAATGTACCAGAAGGTACTAGAATATACTAGAATACACTAGAATATACTAGAATATATGTGACTATAGTGGAATGAACTAGAATATAATAGAATATACTAGAATACACCAGAATATACTAGAATATTCTAGAATATACCAGAATATACCAGAATGTATTAGAATGTACCAGAATATACTAGAATATACTCGAATATACTCGAATATACTCGAATATACTCGAATATACTAGAATATTCTAGAATATACTAGAATATACTAGAATATACCAGAATATACTAGAATGTACTAGAGTATGCAAGAATATACTAGAATATGGTGTAATAAACTGGAATATATTAGAATATACTATAATATAGCAGAATATACTACAATATACGAGAATATACCAGAATATACTAGAATATACTAGAATATAATATAATATACTAGGATATACTAGAATATACTAGAACACACTAGAACATACTAGAATATACTAGAATATACTAGAATCAACTAGAATATACTAGAATATACCAGAACATACTGGAATATACTAGAATTTACTAGAATATACTACAATATAGTAGAATATACCAGAATATACTACAATATACAAGAATATGATCGAATACAGTAGAATATACCAGAATATACATCAATTTACTAGAATATACTAGAATATACCAGAATACACTAGAATATACGGGAATATACTAGAAGATAGTAGAATAAAATAGAATATACCAGAATATACTAGAATACTCTAGAATATACCAGAATATACCAGAATATACTAGAATATACTAGAATATACTAGAATATATTAGAATATATTACAATATAGTAGAATATACTAGAATACACTAGAATATACAAGAATGTAATAGAATATACCAGAATATACTACAATATACGAGAATATACTAGAATATACTAGAATATATTAGAAAATATTACAATATAGTAGAATATACTAGAATACACCAGAATATACTAGAATATGCTATAATATACCAGAATATACTTGAATATACTAGAATATACCAGAATATACTAGAATATAAAAGAACATACTAGAATATACCCGAATATTTAGAATATAGTGGAATGAACTAGAATATAATAGAATATACTAGAATATACCAGAATATATTGAAATATACCAGAATATACTAGAATATACTAGAATATAGTAGCATATACTAGAATATACCAGAATATTCTAGAATATACTAGAATATGCTAGAATATACTCGAATATATTAGAATATACTGGAATGAACTAGAATATAATAGAATATACTAGAATATACCAGAATATACTAGAATATACTAGAATATACCAGAATATACTAGAATATACTAGAATATACCAGAATATACTAGCATGTACTAGAATATACTAGAATATTACAGAATATACTAGAATGTACTAGAATATACTAGAATATACTAGAATGTACTAGAATATACTAGAATATACCAGGATATACTGGAATATACTAGAATATACTAGAATACACTAGAATATACTAGAATATACTAGAATATACTAGAATATACTAGAATATAATAGAATATACTAGGATATACCAGAATATTCTAGAATATACTAGAATATACTAGAACACACTAGAACATACTACAATATACTAGAATATACTAGAATAAACTAGAATATACTAGAATATTCCGGAATATACTCGAATATATTAGACTATAGTGGAATGATCTAGAATATAGTAGAATATACCAGAATATGCTAGAATATACAAGAATACACCAGAACATACCAGAATATACTAGAACATACTAGAATATACTCGAATACACTCGAATATACTAGAATAGTCCAGAATATACCAGAATATATTAGAATGTACTCGAGTATACAAGAATATACTAGAATATGGTAAAATAAACTGGAATATATTGGAATATACTATAATATACCAGAATATACTACAATATACGTGAATATACTAGAATATACTAGAATATAATATAATATACTAGAATGTACTCGAGTATACAAGAATATACTAGAATATGGTAAAATAAACTGGAATATATTAGAATATACTATAATATACCAGAATATACTACAATATACGAGAATATACTAGAATATACTAGAATATACTAGAATATACTAGAATATAATAGAATATACCAGAATATACTAGAATGTACTAGAGTATACAAGAATATACTAGAATATGGTAAAATAAACTGGAATATATTAGAATATACTATAATATACCAGAATATACTACAATATACGAGAATATACTAGAATATACTACAATATACTAGAATATAATAGAATATACTAGAATATACCAGAATATTCTAGAATATACTAGAATATTCTAGAACACACTAGAACATACTAGAATATACTAGAATATACTAGAATAAACTAGAATATACTAGAATATACCAGAATATACTGGAATATACTAGAATTTACTAGAATATACTACAATATACTAGAATATACTGGAATATAGTCGAATATATTAGATTATAGTGGAATGAAATAGAATATCGTAGAATGTACCACAATATGCTAGAATATACAAGAATACACCAGAACATACCAGAATATACTAGAACATACTAGAATACGCTCAAGTATACACGAATATACTAGAATATACTAGAATATACTAGAATACAATAGAATATACTAGAAGATACTAGCATATACCAGAATATACAGGAATATAATAGAATATACTAGAATATACTACAATATTGTAGAATATACTAGAATATATCAGAATATACTAGAATGTACTAGAATACAGTAGGATATACTAGAATATACTAGAATATACTCGAATACACTCGAATATACTAGAATATACTGGAATATAGTCGAATATATTAGACTATAGTGGAATGAAATAGAATATCGTAGAATGTACCACAATATGCTAGAATATACAAGAATACACCAGAACATACCAGAATATACTAGAACATACTAGAATACGCTCAAGTATACACGAATATACTAGAATATACTAGAATATACTAGAATACAATAGAATATACTAGAAGATACTAGAATATACCAGAATATACAGGAATATAATAGAATATACAAGAATATACTACAATATAGTAGAATCTACCAGAATATACTACAATATACTCGAATATACTAGAATATACTAGAATATACTAGAATATACTAGAATATACTAGAATATACTAGAATATACCAGAATATACTAGAATACACTAGAATATACTAGAATATACTCGAATATACCAGAATATACTAGAATATACTAGAATATACTAGAATATGCTAGAATATGCTAGAATATACTCGAATATACTAGAATATACTATAATATACCAGAATATACTCGAATATACTAGAATATACAAGAATATACTAGAATGTACTAGAATATACTAGAATATACTAGAATACACTTGAATATACACGAATATACTAGAATATACTAGAATATACTAGAACACACTAGAATATACTAGAATATACCAGAATATACTCGAATATACTAGAATATACCAGAATATTCTAGAATATACTAGAATATACTAGAATATACTAGAATACACTAGAATATACTAGAATATACTCGAATATACCAGAATATACTAGAATATACTAGAATATACCAGAATATACTCGAATATACTAGAATATACCAGAATATACTAGAATATACTAGAATATACTAGAATATACTAGAATATACCAGAATATACCAGAATATACCAGAATATACTAGAATATACTAGAATATACTAGAATATATTAGAATATATTACAATATAGTAGAATATACTAGAATATACTCGAATATACCAGAATATACTAGGATATACTAGAATATACTAGAATATGGTAGAACATACTGGAATATACTAGAATATGCTAGAATATACTAGAATATACTAGAATACACTAGAATATACTAGAATATACTAGAATATACTATAATACTCTAGAATATACTAGAATATACTACAATATACCAGAATATACCAGAATATACTAGAATAGACTAGAATATGCTAGAATATACTAGAATATACTAGAATATACTATATTGGAATACGTATAACGGTCAAAATGAGTAAACACGCATGTGTGTTCATGTGTATTCATTTGTATTGTCTTGGACGTCCGTGTTTTCTGTAGACACGCGGTCTAGTCCCATACCGACCCGCGACAAAGAAAGTCGCACTGCCGTGTACGGTTTACTTTTATATATGCCATACAGTTCAAAATAAACGTTACATACGGAGTACACGCTGATCTTTATTCCTTTCGTTATCCAACCTGACTCTGTTAATAATAACCAACAGGTTATGGGCCCAGGTGGATGCTAATCGCGTTGGAAAAGATTGGATTAGCGTCGCGATTCGGAAAGTTATTCGGAAAAGAATTTGCGAGTGCGTAGTGTGCCGGTCGTTAAGGTGAAAATGGCTTCCTCAAGTACAGTGCGTATTGAACCTCTGGGAAAAGACAATTACGACACGTGGAAGATTCAAGTGGAAGCGCTTCTGATTAAGAACGACAATTGGAAGTATGTGAACGGCAGTAAGAAGAGACCCGATGTGTCTCAGGGCGTGGAAATGGTTGCAGCGACGAGAGAATGGGACGAGGCAGACGCGAAGGCAAGATCTGATTTGATCTTAGCGATTAATCCGTCTGAGTTAAAACAAATTAAAAACTGTAAAACATCGAATGAGATGTGGAAAAAGCTTGAAGATATTTATCAATCAAGGGGACCCGCGCGAAAAGCGATATTATTAAAGCAACTTGCTCTGCGAAAAATGTCAGAAGGCGATGACATACGGATGCATATGAACTCCTTCTTCGATGCAGTGGATAAGTTAGAAGATATGGAGGTAAAGATAAATCCGGATATGTTGGCTGTTTTGCTGCTGTACAGTTTGCCCAGTTCGTTCGAGAATTTTCGGGTAGCGATAGAAACGAGGGACGAATATCCTTCACCCGAGGCCCTCAAAATAAAAATATTGGAGGAGAGCGACGCGCGAACGAACAAGGTGAACGAAACATGTGATAGCGCGATGTGGGTTCGAAAGTCAAGTGGAGAAGACAAAACAATACAGAGAAACGCCACATATAGGAACAGTGGAAATTCGGAACGGAATAATCAGAAAAAATTTCCGGGAACACGCTGTTACCGTTGCAAGAGATTTGGACATCGAGTCAGCGAGTGTCGTACGCGATTTCGCGAAAAGCAGTACTCAACCGCAGGTATGGTTGAAGGAGATTATCCAACCGATGAAGGACCGGAGAAACAAGTTGCTCTTCAGATTGGCGAGAAGACAGGACAACCCAAAAGGACGCGGTGGTGTCTCGACAGCGGATGTTCGTCGCATATGAGTAGCGAGAAGAAGTCTTTTGAAGCAATGGGGCCGTCTTCTTGTGGTACCTTGAATCTGGCTAATAATGCGTCAACGCGAGTGGAAGGTCAAGGTACGGTTTGTTTGTCCACGAAAAATTCCGGCACGAATACAATTTTAAAACTTCGCGAGACGTTATTTGTTCCCGATCTTCGGACGAATCTCATGTCCGTCGCAAAAATTACCGATGGCGGATTTAATGTTCTATTTACAAAACGTAATGCTAGCGTACTCAAGCCTAACGGTGAAACAGTTTTTACTGCCGACCGTAGCGACAATTTATATTATATTCGTCCTACAGCGTTTTTAGCTGATTTTGAGTCGGAATCCTTAGGCGGTATAGAATTATGGCATAGGCGTCTCGGCCATATTAACGAGGAAAGTCTGCGGAAGATTATTTGCGATGGAAGCGTACACGGTGTGTCATTCGGAAAAGGCGAAAAATTACCGGTCTGCGAAATATGTCTGCGTTCGAAAATGTCCAGATTACCCTTTCCGAAAAGGTCTGATCGCGCGACTAATATGCTTGAAATAATACATACCGACGTATGCGGTCCAATAAGCGTAGAATCTATCGGTGGTGCGAGATACTTCATAACTTTCATCGATGATTCCACACGATGGTGCGAAATATATTTTTTGCGACAGAAAAGCGAAGCGTTATCTGCTTTTAAGAAATTTAAAAACCAAGCAGAGAATCAGACGGGGATGCGAATCAAATATTTACAGTCAGACAACGGGCGAGAATTCGTAAACGCCGAATTTAGTAGATATTTAGATTCGTGCGGAATCAAAAGGCGGCTGACGGTAACGCATACACCTCAGCAAAACGGGGTCGCAGAACGGAAAAACCGGACCCTCGTTGAGACAGCGCGATGTTTGCTCCTTCAAGCCGGACTTCCGAAACGATTTTGGGCCGAAGCGATCTCTACGGCAAATTACACGCGTAATAGATGCCCTTCGCGAGCCCTCAATCATGATACCGCGTATCATCGTTGGACGGGTACAATACCGGATGTTTCGCATTTTAAAGTGTTCGGTTCTAAAGTAATTACATTGAATCGGAACCCGCAAAAATCAAAATTTGAATCACGCGCGGAAGAAGGAATATTCCTCGGGTATTCGGAAGAGGCAAAGGGATTTAGAGTATGGATTCCGGAGAAAAACCGTGTCGATATTTCTCGAGATGTTAAACCCGTAAACGAGACATCGAAAAGGAAAAGTAATTTTTCAGAATTTAATATACAAGGGGAAATACTTGGTTCAGAGGTCGCGAAGGGAAAAGAGCAGACAGATTGCGACGATCAAAAGGTCGATTCCGATGAGAGTATTACTGAGGTTTTTGTCGATCCTCCGCGAGAACCCGAAAGTATAATAATACGTACAAGCGAGAGTAGTGAATCGTCGTCCGAACAAGTAGATGCAAATAACCGTGCCGCGAAAGATCAAACAAAAATGGGGAATCCTCGGAAATTAAAGTACAAACCGGGAAGGCCTCGAATTTTACGGTTAGGGAGCCGCGGTAGGCCGAGAATAGTGCGTAGCACGGTTGAAATCGAAGATAATTTACAATTTGAGGAAGGAGATGACAATGTATTCGAAAGAGATGCTGTCGCGTCTTCAAACCCTCCAGAGTCTGCGGGCATTGCCGAAATACCTCTGCGAGAGGCGCTCTCTGGACCAAATGAAGCAGAGTGGCGTGCGGCAATTCGAAGAGAAATAGCTGCAATGTTGAAAAATGACGTTTGGGAAATAGTCGATCGTCCTCACGATCGCGAAGTCATTGGTTGCCGTATGGTTCTCTGCGATAAAATTAATGCTAATGGGTTAATAGATCGCAGAAAAGCACGATTAGTTGCTCGTGGTTTTTCTCAGCGTCCGGGCTTAGATTTCGAAGAAACTCACGCACCGGTTACGAGACTTAGTTCGATTCGAATGATAATGGCACTGGCTGTCGAATTCGATATGATAGTTCATCAATTAGATGTATCTACGGCATATTTAAATGGAGAAGTTGATAAGGATATCTTCATGGAGTTGCCAGATGTTCTTCACGAGTCACTTCGAGATATTGTATCGTTCGAATCGAATGAGTGTAAGAAGAAAGCGCAAAAGATATTAAGCGAGATTTCGAATGGCGACAAAGTATGTAAAATTAAGAAGGCCTTATATGGCTTAAAACAAGCAGGTAGGCAGTGGAATATACGCTTAGACAAGGAATTACGAAATATCGGTTTTATCCCCCTACATGCCGATCCGTGCGTATATATTCTCCGAAAGGGGGAGCAATTTATGATTCTAGCTGTCTATGTTGACGATATTGTACTGGCTGCTAGAGATAATGCGTGGCTAGGGAGTGTAAAGAGAACTCTTATGCAGAAATTCGAAATGACAGATTCCGGAAAAATTAATCATTGTTTAGGGATCGAATTTGAGCATCGTAATGACACGATAAAAATGCGACAAAGCGGATACATTAAAAAGGTCCTAGAAAGATTCGGCATGCAGAATTCGAATCCTGTTTCCTCTCCAATCGATCCTTCCCAAAAACTTACGAAGCCTGAAAAACCGAGCGACGAAACTAAAGATTTTCCTTATAGAGAGCTCGTAGGATCTCTTATGTATTTAGCCACAGCTACGCGTCCGGACATAGCTTACGCAGCGAGTGCACTTAGCCAGTTTCACTCATGTTATGGTCGCGAACATTGTATTGCGGCGAAGCGAGTACTACGCTACCTTAAAGGTACTATCGATTTAGGCATATGTTTCCGAAAAGACGATGGCGTTTTGAGAGGCTACGCAGATGCCGACTGGGCGGCGAACGTACAAGACCGAAGATCTTACACTGGGTTTATTTTTATAATGAACGGCGGACCCGTAAGTTGGGAATCGCGTAAGCAGCGTACGGTCGCGCTCTCCACTATGGAGGCGGAGTATATGGCACTGGCGGAAGCGACAAAAGAGGCCACACATCTTCGGAATTTTCTAACTACCGTCGGAGTCGCGAAACAAGAATATATTCCTTTGTTTAACGACAATTTAAGTGCGATAGGATTAGCTAAAAATCCGGTTTTCCACAGTAGGTCAAAACATATTGATGTAAGGCATCACTTTGTGCGAGAAAAGTTAAAAGACGGTAGCATACGGATTTTCCACAAAGCATCAAAAGATCTGATAGCTGATGTGTTGACAAAAGGTCTTTCCGGACCAAGTCATAATAAGTGTATTTCGTTTTTGAAGGTTTGCGAGTATTAAATAGAAGCGTATTTCAAACAAAGCAGTGAAGCGATATTAAAATTATGTATTCTCGAACTACATTGTATTCTAAGCGAGTTACCGTTTTATTTGACAGCTATTAAAGGCGTATTTACATTCTCATTTTGAGGGGGAGTATTGGAATACGTATAACGGTCAAAATGAGTAAACACGCATGTGTGTTCATGTGTATTCATTTGTATTGTCTTGGACGTCCGTGTTTTCTGTAGACACGCGGTCTAGTCCCATACCGACCCGCGACAAAGAAAGTCGCACTGCCGTGTACGGTTTACTTTTATATATGCCATACAGTTCAAAATAAACGTTACATACGGAGTACACGCTGATCTTTATTCCTTTCGTTATCCAACCTGACTCTGTTAATAATAACCAACATACTAGAATATACTAGAATATACTTTAATATACTCGAATATACTAGAATATACTAGAATATACTAGAATATAATATAATATACTAGGATATATGAGAATATTCTAGAATATACTAGAATATACTAGAATATACTACAACACACTAGAATATACTAGAATATACTAGAATATACTAGAATAAACTAGAATATACTAGAATATACTAGAATATACTAGAATATACTACAATATACTAGAATATACTGGAATATAGTCGAATATATTAGATTATAGTGGAATGAAATAGAATATCGTAGAATGTACCACAATATGCTAGAATATACAAGAATACACCAGAACATACCAGAATATACTAGAACATACTAGAATACGCTCAAGTATACACGAATATACTAGAATATACTAGAATATACTAGAATACAATAGAATATACTAGAAGATACTAGCATATACCAGAATATACAGGAATATAATAGAATATACTACAATATTGTAGAATATACTAGAATATATCAGAATATACTAGAATATACTAGAATATACTAGAATATACTAGAATATACTAGAATATACTAGAATATACCAGAATATACTAGAATACACTAGAATATACTAGAATATACTCGAATATACCAGAATATACTAGGATATACTAGAATATACCAGAATATGGTAGAACATACTGGAATATACTAGAATATGCTAGAATATACTAGAATATACTAGAATACACTAGAATATACTAGAATATACTAGAATATACTATAATACTCTAGAATATACTAGAATATACTACAATATACCAGAATATACCAGAATATACTAGAATAGACTAGAATATGCTAGAATATACTAGAATATACTAGAATATACTAGAATATACTAGAATATACTGGAATATACTCGAATATACTAGAATATACTAGAATATACTAGAATATAATATAATATACTAGGATATATGAGAATATTCTAGAATATACTAGAATATACTAGAATATACTGGAACACACTAGAATATACTAGAATATACTAGAATATACTAGAATAAACTAGAATATACTAGAATATACTAGAATATACTAGAATACAATAGAATATACTAGAATATACTAGAATATACCAGAATATACAGGAATAAAATAGAATATACTAGAATATACTACAATATAGTAGAATATACTAGAATATATCAGAATATACTAGAATGTACTAGAGTATACAACAATATACTAGAATATACTAGAATATACTAGAATATACTAGAATATACTAGAATACAATAGAATATACTAGAATATATCAGAATATACTAGAATGTACTAGAGTATACAACAATATACTAGAATATACCAGAATATACTGGAATATACTAGAATACAGTAGGATATACTAGAATATACTAGAATATACTCGAATACACTCGAATATACTAGAATATACTAGAATATACTAGAATATACAAGAATATACTAGAATACACTAGAATATACTAGAATATACTAGAATATAACAGAATATACAGGAATATAACAGAATATACAGGAATATAATCGAATATACTTGAATATACTAGATTATACTAGAATATATATATATATATATATATATATATATATATATATATATGTATATATATATATCGTAGAATATACTACAATATAGTAGAATATTCCAGAATATGCTAGAATATACAAGAATACACCAGAATAGACTAGAACATACTAGAATATACTCGAATATACACGAATATACTAGAATATACTCGAATATACACGAATATACTAGAATATACTAGAATATACTACAATATAGTAGAATATACTAGAATAGACTCGAATATACCAGAATATAATAGAATATACTAAAATATACTTGAATATACCAGAATAAACTAGAATATACTAGAATAGACTAGAATATGCTAGAATATGCTAGAATATACTAGAATATACTTGAATATACTAGAATATACTAGAATATACTCGAATATACTAGAATATACCAGAATATACTAGAATATACTAGAATATACTAGAATATACCAGAATATACTACAATATACTACCATATACTAGAATATACTAGAATATACTAGAATATACTAGAATATACTAGAATACACTAGAATATACTAGAATAGACTAGAATATGCTAGAATATGCTAGAATATGCTAGAATATACTAGAATATACTCGAATATACCAGAATATACTAGGATATACTAGAATATATTAGAATATGGTAGAATATATTGGAATATACTAGAATAGACTAGAATATGCTAGAATATACTAGAATATACTAGAATACACTAGAATATGCTAGAATATGCTAGAATATACTCGAATATACTAGAATATACTAGAATATACCAGAATATACTCGAATATACTAGAATATACCAGAATATACTAGAATATACTAGAATATACTAGAATATACTAGAATATACTAGAATATACTAGAATACACTAGAATATACTAGAATAGACTAGAATATGCTAGAGTATGCTAGAATATACTAGAATATACTCGAATATACCAGAATATACTAGGATATACTAGAATATACTAGAATATGGTAGAACATACTGGAATATACTAGAATATGCTAGAATATACTAGAATATACTAGAATACACTAGAATATACTAGAATATACTAGAATATACTATAATACTCTAGAATATACTAGAATATACTACAATATACCAGAATATACCAGAATATACTAGAATAGACTAGAATATGCTAGAATATACTAGAATATACTAGAATATACTAGAATATACTAGAATATACTGGAATATACTCGAATATACTAGAATATACTAGAATATACTAGAATATACTAGAATATAATATAATATACTAGGATATATGAGAATATTCTAGAATATACTAGAATATACTAGAATATACTAGAACACACTAGAATATACTAGAATATACTAGAATATACTAGAATAAACTAGAATATACTAGAATATACTAGAATATACTAGAATATACAACAATATACTAGAATATACTGGAATATAGTCGAATATATTAGATTATAGTGGAATGAAATAGAATATCGTAGAATGTACCACAATATGCTAGAATATACAAGAATACATCAGAACATACCAGAATATACTAGAACATACTAGAATACGCTCAAGTATACACGAATATACTAGAATATACTAGAATATACTAGAATACAATAGAATATACTAGAAGATACCAGCATATACCAGAATATACAGGAATATAATAGAATATACTAGAATATACTACAATATTGTAGAATATACTAGAAAATATCAGAATATACTAGAATGTACTAGAATACAGTAGGATATACTAGAATATACTAGAATATACTCGAATACACTCGAATATACTAGAATATACTGGAATATAGTCGAATATATTAGACTATAGTGGAATGAAATAGAATATCGTAGAATGTACCACAATATGCTAGAATATACAAGAATACACCAGAACATACCAGAATATACTAGAACATACTAGAATACGCTCAAGTATACACGAATATACTAGAATATACTAGAATATACTAGAATACAATAGAATATACTAGAAGATACTAGAATATACCAGAATATACAGGAATATAATAGAATATACAAGAATATACTACAATATAGTAGAATCTACCAGAATATACTACAATATACTCGAATATACTAGAATATACTAGAATATACTAGAATATACTAGAATATACTAGAATACACTAGAATATACTAGAATAGACTAGAATATGGTAGAATATGCTAGAATATGCTAGAATATACTAGAATATACTCGAATATACCAGAATATACTAGGATATACTAGAATATACTAGAATATGGTAGAATATATTGGAATATACTAGAATAGACTAGAATATGCTAGAATATACTAGAATATACTAGAATACACTAGAATATGCTAGAATATGCTAGAATATACTCGAATATACTAGAATATACTAGAATATACCAGAATATACTCGAATATACTAGAATATACCAGAATATACTAGAATATACTAGAATATACTAGAATATACTAGAATATACTAGAATATACTAGAATACACTAGAATATACTAGAATAGACTAGAATATACTAGAATATACTAGAATATACTAGAATATATTAGATTATAGTGGAATGAAATAGAATATCGTAGAATGTACCACAATATGCTAGAATATACAAGAATACATCAGAACATACCAGAATATACTAGAACATACTAGAATACGCTCAAGTATACACGAATATACTAGAATATACTAGAATATACTAGAATACAATAGAATATACTAGAAGATACTAGAATATACCAGAATATACAGGAATATAATAGAATATACTAGAATATACTACAATATTGTAGAATATACTAGAATATATCAGAATATACTAGAATGTACTAGAATACAGTAGGATATACTAGAATATACTAGAATATACTCGAATACACTCGAATATACTAGAATATACTGGAATATAGTCGAATATATTAGACTATAGTGGAATGAAATAGAATATCGTAGAATGTACCACAATATGCTAGAATATACAAGAATACACCAGAACATACCAGAATATACTAGAACATACTAGAATACGCTCAAGTATACACGAATATACTAGAATATACTAGAATATACTAGAATACAATAGAATATACTAGAAGATACTAGAATATACCAGAATATACAGGAATATAATAGAATATACAAGAATATACTACAATATAGTAGAATCTACCAGAATATACTACAATATACTCGAATATACTAGAATATACTAGAATATACTAGAATATACTAGAATATACTAGAATACACTAGAATATACTAGAATAGACTAGAATATGGTAGAATATGCTAGAATATGCTAGAATATACTAGAATATACTCGAATATACCAGAATATACTAGGATATACTAGAATATACTAGAATATGGTAGAATATATTGGAATATACTAGAATAGACTAGAATATGCTAGAATATACTAGAATATACTAGAATACACTAGAATATGCTAGAATATGCTAGAATATACTCGAATATACTAGAATATACTAGAATATACCAGAATATACTCGAATATACTAGAATATACCAGAATATACTAGAATATACTAGAATATACTAGAATATACTAGAATATACTAGAATATACTAGAATACACTAGAATATACTAGAATAGACTAGAATATACTAGAATATACTAGAATATACTAGAATATATTAGATTATAGTGGAATGAAATAGAATATCGTAGAATGTACCACAATATGCTAGAATATACAAGAATACATCAGAACATACCAGAATATACTAGAACATACTAGAATACGCTCAAGTATACACGAATATACTAGAATATACTAGAATATACTAGAATACAATAGAATATACTAGAAGATACTAGCATATACCAGAATATACAGGAATATAATAGAATATACTAGAATATACTACAATATTGTAGAATATACTAGAATATATCAGAATATACTAGAATGTACTAGAATACAGTAGGATATACTAGAATATACTAGAATATACTCGAATACACTCGAATATACTAGAATATACTGGAATATAGTCGAATATATTAGACTATAGTGGAATGAAATAGAATATCGTAGAATGTACCACAATATGCTAGAATATACAAGAATACACCAGAACATACCAGAATATACTAGAACATACTAGAATACGCTCAAGTATACACGAATATACTAGAATATACTAGAATATACTAGAATACAATAGAATATACTAGAAGATACTAGAATATACCAGAATATACAGGAATATAATAGAATATACAAGAATATACTACAATATAGTAGAATCTACCAGAATATACTACAATATACTCGAATATACTAGAATATACTAGAATATACTAGAATATACTAGAATATACTAGAATACACTAGAATATACTAGAATAGACTAGAATATGCTAGAATATGCTAGAATATGCTAGAATATACTAACATATACTCGAATATACCAGAATATACTAGGATATACTAGAATATATTAGAATATGGTAGAATATATTGGAATATACTAGAATAGACTAGAATATGCTAGAATATACTAGAATATACTAGAATACACTAGAATATGCTAGAATATGCTAGAATATACTCGAATATACTAGAATATACTAGAATATACCAGAATATACTCGAATATACTAGAATATACCAGAATATACTAGAATATACTAGAATATACTAGAATATACTAGAATATACTAGAATATACTAGAATACACTAGAATATACTAGAATAGACTAGAATATACTAGAATATACTAGAATATGCTAGAATATGCTAGAATATACTCGAATATACTAGAATATACCAGAATATACTAGAATATACCAGAATATACTACAATATACTAGAATATGTCAGAATATACTAGAATATACTAAAATATACTAGAATATACCAGAATAAACTAGAATATACTAGAATATACTAGAATATGCTAGAATATACTAGAATATACTAGAATATACCAGAATATATTAGAATATACTAGAATAGACTACAATATGCTAGAATATAGTAGAATATACTAGAATATACCAGAATATACTAGAATATACTAGAATACACTAGAATATGCTAGAATATACTTGAATATACTCGAATATACTAGAATATACCAGAATATACTAGAATATACTAGAATATACTAGAATAGACTAGAATATGCTAGTATATACTATAATATACTTGAATATACTAGAATATACTCGAATATACTAGAATATACTAGAATATACCGGAATATACTAGAATATACTAGAATATACCAGAATATACTAGAATATACTAGAATATACAAGAATATACTAGAATGTACTAGAATATACTAGAATATACTAGAATACACTTGAATATACACGAATATACTAGAATATACTAGAATATACTAGAA